>VYZP01032377.1:0-67175 GCA_013400635.1 Hypocryptadius cinnamomeus
GCATATAACCTAAAACATCTACAAGAACAATTTGTTCCAAGCTGGCTCCTTGCTGAGTCAGATTCATCAGGCCCAGGAAATGGCGTTATTCAATCAAATTAGACTTTATTGGCACGTTAATCCAGTCCACTGAATGCTTTGTGCAGTGGACTGTCCTAATTAAAAGAAAAAAAAAGCCCCACAACATTTAAAAAAAATCAAAGAAAAGGAAAAAAAAAAAGGCAGTAATTTTACAGGCTCACCCCTATCCATTTCCTGCTATTTGCCGACTAAAGTCAACATGTAAATACATCCTTTGGACTCATTTTGTTTCCTCAATGTTCCAAAGAGCCTTTAGGATACTCCAGTTGGGGGAGGTTTTTTGTTTGGTTTTGTTTTGGTTTTTTGTTTTTTTTTTTTTCTTGGAGGCTGCATCTTGCTGTCCCACCCTTGCTGTTCTCTGATGCTTTCATCAATGTGTGTTGGGAATGCACTGGAAATCATGTAGCAGAGGACTGCAGCAGACAGGAGCAGGTTCAGTGCTCCCAGCTGACTGTTTACACCCCATAGCCGGACATGACCCTTTGCTTCACGTTGCTAAGGATTTAAACACTTTACCATCTCTGCTGGAGTCCGGTCCTTCTAACTTCATGAAAATATGAAAATTTTGCTTTCAAATCAAAATGAAAATTTCAATCCCAAGTACCAGAGAACAAAAGTATCCTTTCTGGTGTTTTGGCAGTACCTGAAAGGTCCACAGTCAAAGGAGGGAGGCAGGGACATGATGGTGTAAGCCACAGGCAGGAGGCTGAGGAAGAGGATCAGCAGCAGCAATCCCATGTAAAAATTGTTAGACTTGGATGCTTTGAAGACTCTGGCATGAGGGACATTGCTACTCATAACAGCCCAGCACTGAAAATACATGGATGTTAATAAGCGCAGCACGTTTATACCCACGAGCCCTGGTGCATAAAAGGATCCCATCCTGAAAAGGAAAAGAGAAGGACAGGAGCTGTTTTTTAACAGACTGGAAGGTTTACTCTTTTCAAGAACAGAAAAGGAGGTGTTTGTGTGGTGACAAGTCTGTTCAGAAACGAAGGCTTAGTGGGCTGATACCCCTGTGCTCCCACAGTGGAAGCCACCTGCACCCACAGGTTATGGTGTGGTCACCCTCACTGAGGACCAGCAAGGCCTTAGACTGCTCAGGGGTTGCAAAGAAAGTTTTTCAGTTTGTGACAAAAATTGCTTGGAGATGGCTTGGAAAATGTTAGGTGAACGTAACCAGAGGAGAGAGACACTCTTTTATAGTTAAGCACAGAAAGCCAGTCAGTCAGAAAAAACAGAACCCAGAGGTTTATCTAGTTGGCTTGGAAGCTTTCTAGCTCCAACAGGTTTTCTAAATAGCGTGAAAAATAAAAAAAAGGAAATATCTTACCAAATCATTCCCTGGTTGAAAACCAAACCCAAAACGTTGCCGCTAATGTCAAACTCTGCATAGGACGGCTGTACGGGTAAAGAAAGGAAAGTGTGCTGTTGCTACAGGTACCTGCTGTTGTTTTCTGCTGGGTGCATGATGCTTATTTAAAGCTGGCAAGCAGGGCTTCCTGGGAGGGCTCCTGCTGCCTGCACACTGCTTGAATGAGCAGCAGCAGTGTGGGGAAAGCAGAACTGGGGCTACTGCTGCTGCTCTCTTGGCTTCCTGAAAACCGGCAAGATATATGGAGGTGCTTAGAGCTGCTCTGTGTTTCTCTCTCCCTGCTAATATGACACCAGCTGTGAGCATGGCACGGGACCATGTTTAAACTCCAGCTGGTGCCTGGCTATGGACTTGCAGCTCAACCCTGGTAAAATATTGAATCTTGAGGCAGTGATAATTATGAGCTGGAAGGCAAATGCTATGCTGGATTATGTCCGTGTCCCTGGGTCCAAGCTGCTGAGGAACAGAACCATGGGGCAAAGGGAGAGAAATACAAGGGAATATATGACCTGATGGGTATTAGGTGACATTTTACTCTGTGCTAGCTGATATATTGCTCCATATAAAGCAGTATTTTAGCTATCTGATGTGGGTGCTAATGGTGGCAGGTCCAGAACAGGTGGATCTGATCTACTGGCAGTATTTGTTGCTTTATAAATTATTATTTTGTTAGATTTGCCTATGACAAAGCTATTTCTTCTATATATATCTACTTTTGTGTGCACAAAACTTAGGTGATTTTTGGCAGATGAAATTTTGTGTAAAGATTTTCATCTTATGTTTTCTTGAAAAAAAGCTTTTTTTTTTTTTTAAAACTGTAATGCAGAAAACAGAATTCTAAGAAATGGTAAGTGATGCTCTTATATCTTTGGAATATCCTATGTAGTATGTCTGAGTTTTATGCCATTTGCATTTACTTAATACTGTCAGCAGTTCATAAAGTTGAAGATGTTTGTGCTTTATGATGAAAACTCAAGGGGAGTCTAGTCAGAGTCTTGCTTTGCTGACTGCTCACAGCTTTGGGAAGGGATGCCTGTAAACACTGTCTTTTTTTTTTTTTTTTTTTTTTTTTTTTATTCTGGTCCATTTCTATTTTAAATCTTTAGCTAGAAGTTAATATTGGCTTCTTTTTTTTGCATGAAAATAAAGACAGCTTTTAGCATCTGCTGTCCTCTGCCTTGAGTATTCCTAGGTGAGAAGGCTGGGTTAAACAAGAAGCTTATTCATTATCTGCATTAGAAAAACACATAGAAAATTGTGCTGGTGTCCCTGGCTAGGTTGGGCTAGTTGGCTGTCAGCAAACCAGCTTTGTACAAGCAATGGAAGTAATTTCATGCTGCTTGGCTGCTGGGGGAACCTTCCTAGGCCACCCTGGGAAATGTCCTCTGCCTCCCTCAGAAGAAATACAAAGAGCTCCACAAGCAGCAAAATGCCTGTTGTGCCCTGCCTGCTCTTCCTTGACCAGAGCCTTCCTTCTTGCTCTTCTCCAAATCACTCCTGGGAATCCTCCTACTATGACAGCTAGGCAGTGGGTGCCCTGATCTGCTTGTAATCTTGCAAGGTATTTTCGTCTCTGAATCCATCTGGTTTTGTTTCCTCTCATGTGAACCAATGGACTTCCCTCCATCCCTCCATTAATTTATTTGGTGTTTTGTGCAGCTCCAGTACTGACTGCTTTGGTAATGCAGCCTTTATGGATACCAGAGTCCAGCGTTGTTGTGTGTTACACACACATGAGAGGGGAAGGAAATGCTCCTTGTTCCACTGCAGCAGAAGACACACCAGCTTCCAGGAGCAATCAGGAGACACTGCTGTGAGAAAAGCAGGTTCCTGCCTGCAGGGTGGCCAATAAACAGGAAGGTCTGGGGCTTTGAAAGGGGATATGGAAGGGCCCAAGGTTTTGGGGTTGTAGCAACTGAATGAACACCGGATTATTTCTTTTTAAAGTCAGCTTCATGTTTTAAAGTTCTGAGATGGGAAGGAGAACTGCATTTTTGTAAAGCTCTTAGTGGGATGGAGCTGATTGACCCAGAAAAATGATGCAGACTATGGATACCAATTATCCAGCAAGACTAGACGGCCACTGGAAGCATTCAAGACACATTCATTTGTAGTGTTTAACCAAATGGCCCTAAATTACTTTTGTCTTCTCGGCTATAAGATACCGATTGGGCTATAAGATACTTACAAATCCAGCCTCTAGGTCCCAGCACCAGCAGTAATTCACAAATCTGACAAAGCAAGCTCGGATGAAATCTCCCACCAGAATGGTTATGTAGGTCACCAGGATATCAGACACAGTGAGCCTCACAAACTCCTGCAATTTAAAAGAAGGAAAAAACCCATTTAGCTCCTATAATTTCAGTAGCACATTCAGGACTGTATTTTTTATTAAGCTATTTGTCTTTATATGACAGTAATCTTCAGAAAAGCATGCCATGAGCAAACTCCATGCCTGTTTTCAAACTGTGCAGTGCCTAAGCTTTACCTCTGTGCTTGGGAGCTACGAGCTCTGTTATAGCTGTTAGACCTGATAGCTGCTGCTGGCATTATTGACTGCACTGCATGCTGTGGCAGCACAGAAAGTGGGAGCAGAATGCTAATGCTGCAGTAGTGCTGGTGTAAAATATACAGTTGTTTTGATTGTACATAGCTCTGGTATGGCTCAGCCATGAAACTTTTGTGTGGACTCCTAAGAAAATTGTTCAGTTGTAAACAAGAACTGTGTCTAAGTGTAGAGAAAGTGTAGAGAAAGGAGATGAAAATACAAGGAAGATAAAATTGTAGGCGGAAGGAAGACTCATAGGGTGGAAATAGCTGGTGGCCCAAGGATTCAAAAGGAAATACACTCACAAGAAAGGTTTTTAAAGTTTGAGGGGGAAAAAACAAAGATCAGCTTCTTCTGAGGGGTGACAGTGGCTGTTTTTTCTCACATGACTGAGAACCACTTGTCTTTTGAAGATACCTGGAGTGTGCACAGGTATGTGTATAGCCTTGTAGTCTGGCAAGACTAACTATCTCTGTCAGCCCCTAAACCACTGCTTTTACTTTTTGAGTTGTGCATAGTCTGGCTGCAGACCTTCCTGGTGCAAGGTAAATGTTGCAGGGTGGATTTGTCTGGTGAAACTCTGAGGACTTGAAGGTCACCCTGCCTGCCTTTCAAGGGGGTTATTTTTGCCTAGTTCTGCTTTCATCCCATGGTCTCATGCTGCATTATGGATTGGGACATGTCAGGAGTTTCCTGAGGCATGTCCTCTGGTTGGGTTTGTGTTCTTCACTGCCAGTGCCTCAGAGCTGTGCATGCCCTGGCTGCTTCCAGCTGAGGATTTCACCACCATGGCTTGAGAACCGTGGCCAAGGGCTTGTATTGCCTTGGTGATGCTGTATGAGAGTGGGGAAAAGAGTTGCTGTTTGTGAGGAAAACTTCAAGCCTGGAAATGTTAAAGACATCAGTGGGAAAAATGTAAATGGGCCATCCCAAACCGACCTAGAGACTTGCTACATAATGGATTTCTTACGATGCCGACAGTTGTCTCCCAGCAGGGTCCCCTGGGTACGTCTGCAGGGTCAAGGGGAGGTGGGGTGACAGTGCTGTCATTCCCTGCAGATGAGTTGTGGTGACCAAGCAGTGTCCAGTGAGTGATGTTTTTTACCACATCCTCTTCCGCCAGCTGCAATGAACAGGCACACCCACACCCCCCCCAGACAAAACCATCAGAAAAGAGAAAATGTGGAGGTGTTTGAAGAAATCACAGGCACTGAGTTCCTCCCTCCTCCTCAGCAGTTACCACACCTTGCATAAACATCTGTCTGCAATGGAGTTACAGTGCTGGCAATAGCACCGAAACTCCTCTTTTGCCTGGAGCAGGGGAGCAGCAGCTGAGAGTGGGTCAAGGCTCCACAAGTTTTTGGGGAACAAGCAGCATGCTCCCTGCACACAGAGGAGTCTGACCTCCTTCGAGACTCCTGTATGCCTTCACCCAGTCCTCCTCTTTTGCATTATTCATAATTTTTCGGGATAGAGCAAACCGCCCTGGTTTTTCTAATTCTTCTCAGTTTAAAACAGAGTAATTTTTTCTGTGGATAAGTTAGACGTTTATCCTTTCCTGCAGTTATCTGCCCACAACACGCTACCAGGATAATGTTAAAGAGGGGAGGCAGGGGAAGAGGATTATAGACTGTATCCTCAGGGTCTGCAGTAATAGAAATTGCAAACAGTGTCAGATGGAGAAAAAAAATAGAATTACCCTAACATGCTGTGATTATAGGAAGACAGCAACTATGCTCTTTTCAGGGCTGTAAAGAGAAGCCAGAGACTCTGCTTGGTGAGTCTCCCTGGGGCACTGCTCAAGAGGACTGGGGACAGAGCAAGCACCTGCTGCAAAAGGGGTGATTGTCCCTGCTGGCTGTGGGGACAGGGTATGTTCACCCTCAACCCTGGGAAATGCTATTTGACCATGGCTTTTTGGCTCAGCTCTCACTTTTTCGTTGACATCATCCATCAAGGCCAACAGAAATGTGTAGAGGTTCCCCAGGAAGAGCGCGAAGATCCGCCCCAGCTGCCACTTCAGCCCAATGCGGGGATGGTAATTCTCTAGTGCAGCGATGGTTTCAAACAGTGGAGGGCAAAACATGCCCAGCAAGGACATCACAATTTCAACCTGCCACATGAGGAAAACGAGATAACTGCTAGTAGGAACAACAGTGACTATCTTACTTTGAGCAGAGTGGGAGCTGCTGGCAACTGGTTGGATATTTCTGAAGGATTTATGAAGGGGAGGGAGTCAAAGCAAACTCAGCTTCTGGCTTTGCTTAGCGTGCAGGCAGCACAGCGTCAGACTTCAGGGCCGGGTTGCACGACTTGCTCTTGCAAGAGCACTTTTGCTCTTATCTCAAAGGGATGAGCTCCAAAGAATTTGCTCCCTGTCAGTCCAGACTCATGAATATTTAGGTTCCTCAAGTACCTTGCAGTATTGCTTGCATCAGCTCCAAGGTTCTTATTTTAGTTTCAGAGGAAGCACAAGACTTGGCTTGTGTGCGTAAAGATAATTAGTCAATGCTAATATTTATTTTCCACGTTCAGCACCTTTTCTTTTGCAGAAGGCATTTACAGACTTGAACAGAAGAACGTCAAGATCTCAGTTTTGCAGCTCAAGAAAATGTGTCCCAGTGGTATCTTTGCTCCTCTTTATCATGCCAGATACTAAGTTGTTCTGTAGTCAACGGGGTCATTGGCCAGTCAAGGTTAGCTCAGGCATGACTTAAAGGCTTTAAATTTTTTTGTAGTCCTTCAGGCCCATGGCCTGCATCTGTACAGGTGCAGGCAGTCTCTGACTCCTCTTTGTGCTTTTCTTTCCAGAAGTAACAGTACCCAGAACTATATTTATTCAGATCTCACATTATCACCAGGAAAGGGTCAGACATTAGTTTTTTTATTAAGATTTTTTTTTCTTTGGGAAAAATCTATAGTGATAAATCAAAGCATTTAGTAAGCAAGTGTTGTCATTCTAAAGTTTTCTGAAGGAATCTCAAAAATGCATGGCTTTGAATTTAATTTGGCTTTGATATATAAATACATGATAATGTAGTAGACATTGAAATTAAACCTTTCCATAGGTTGAAATATTTTTTGCTGTATGTGAAGAGCTTAAAGATTTGAACTTCTCATTCCAAAATCAGACAAAGGAAAACTTTGACAATTGACATTTTTTTGCAGGTGCTAAAATTTTATTCCCATTATTCAAGGTAGATGACAAAGATTTGATTTTAGAGTTAAGTCTGATTACGGACATTTCTAACACCCAGAGAGCTTTCTAGTACAACAGAGTTTGTAAGTGTTGTGGTGCAACTTGATTCTTAGGATGGTGATTGGTATTGGAAGTGCTGAAAGGCCATTGACTTTTCTAGTGATTTATTATAAGAGTATTTTCCCTTCTCTGCAGGAGTTGTTAATTTGCCCTAGGAGTTTTCAGTGAGATCAATGTGCATTGCAGCTACTACAAGTGCAAAGATACTGAAGGGGACTCCTGGGCCCTGATAGGGAATCTCCCTGCCTTGGATGCTGTCC
The DNA here is from genome assembly GCA_013400635.1 of Hypocryptadius cinnamomeus. Lineage (NCBI taxonomy): Eukaryota > Metazoa > Chordata > Aves > Passeriformes > Zosteropidae > Hypocryptadius > Hypocryptadius cinnamomeus. The sequence continues at coordinate 7,524 of VYZP01032377.1, forward strand.
TCAACCTGGCAATTAATTTGCTGATTACCAAAGCAAATTATCGCAGCAGAAAACTAGAAATAAAGTTTCCTTACCTCATTTCTTTCATACCACCCAACATTTTGCATTTTGGAAAATGTCTGGGAGCGTTTCACCACAAAATAAATGAGGTAGCCACTCCCACACAAGCAGCATATGATGAGGACATTGGCCAAAACCCGCAGGAACCTCCTCAGGTGGATGTTCTCATCCTTGTTGCTTTCTTGCTCATCTACAATAGACTCCTGGAAAAAAAAAGGAGGGGTGATTAAGAAATTGGGAAGGATATCTTGCACCACCAAGCATGAGGCGACATCACAAGGTTATTCACCCTATGAAATGGAATCTTCTGCTATTCTGGCTATATCCAACTTGGTAGTTTTGGTTAAATTCAAGCTAAGCTCCATAGAGGCATCCTGGTTTGACTGAAAGATACCAAATGGCAAAGAGCCTGAGATATCCCAGGGGAACTGCACTGTAAATTAGTAAAAATTGTTTTAAAGGGCAAAAAAAGGGAGTTAGGGGAAGAGGGTCACAGAAGCTGGAGCTACCATGGATCAGCACCATGTCCTGTTCCTTTGGAGAGATGCTGAGTGGGTATCCAGATTTCTCCTTAAATCTCTGCCATTGGTAGGTGCTGGCAGTGTCTCCAGGAGGAGGCAGAGGATGGTTAGGTTTACCTTGAAGCTGGTGGTGATGGATGCAAACTTGTTGTCTGCTGTCTCTGGGTTGCCAATGAGGTAGTCCCAGCTGGTGAACATTTTCCAGCTGAAAATGAAGTTGCTATCATCCCCATCTGCCGTGCTTTCATTGGCATTGCGAGCCATCCTGCGTAAGGATGTGAGCGGTGACAAGGTCAGACAGTGTTCCACAGAGCCGCCACGGACCCTGCAGCTTTGCACAGCTTGGGTAAGACGGAGTGGGGCAACCGTTCTTGGGGCTTGGGAATGGCTAAAATGTGCCACTGGACTTTAGGTCTAAGGAGGACTGAACTGTCAACTGGGAGGGTTACGCAGGCCTTCTATTAAAAATAGTGGTACAGAGAAAAACTAGCAGAGATGATTAAGGAGGTTAAGGATTGCTTTGTCCAGCTGGTGCCTGAAGAAAGTCTGTTTATGGTGCTTCTGGGTCCTAGGCTGCAGTGTATGGTTATGGCTACCTTTAGTTAGTTAAATTTAGTCAAAACCCCCATGTCCTGTCCAATACACTGCAGCACAAAGGTTTAGTGAGACTTCCCTTGCTGCACAATGCTGGAGCCAAAGAGCTTGCAGGAAGTCATGCAGGGAGAGAGAAAGGATTATTCTTGTTAATCAGCGTAAGAGCAGATATAGCTTCTGCTGTTTCCTCTCTATTATTTGATCCCTAAAATCCTCCTGTAAGTCCCCCTAGAGTTCCTAGCACTAGTCCCTCAAGGAAGGCAAGACAACAGATGCTGCAATTTCATGGCAAATGTACAGCAAATCCCCATGTCCCACTCCAGCCAAAGGCTCAAGTAGCTCTTTCTGCTGCACAGAAATATGGCCTGTTTCAGGAAGTGATACAAATCCGTGAGCTTATCCTTTCTTCCAAAGAAAGGAAGAACTTTTCATGGCATGTCCTTCAGGCAGAGATAGAGTGGCTTATTTTTTTTATTTTTAACTTTGTAGAGACCATTACAGCACTGACAAGTGCTTTGGCTGCATCCTTAGTGCCCTGAGGATGCTGTGGGAGCCTCACTGAGGCTAGGGACAGTGCACAAGAGACACAGAAATTGTGGACACTTTTAAACTCCACAGATTCATTTAGGGACTCAACAAACACAGTCTGGTAGCACTTGGCTCTTTTCTGCAACACTAGCACTGTCTGTGGGACCCATGTTGTCTTCCAGGAATGTTTATTTTGCAATGAAAGGAACCTTTGACATTTACTGCAAGTAAAATCCTCCTTCATTTACAAAATCTATCTGTTTGGTGGCCCTGTAGTAATGTTGGAGGAAGGGTTAAAGAAATCTGGAGGGGAGGAGAAGGAAGAAGATGGCTGAAGTAGGAAGGGTTCAGGATAGTGCACGTGAGTACATGGATGAGGAGGGGAGTGCCCAGGTCCTCTCTGCCCACCAGAGCCAGGGCGGTGCAGGCACACACCCCCCTTTCCCCACATTCCCCCAACCATCCAGCCAAGGCTGGACCAAGTCTGGGTGCCCAGGGAAGGGAACCCAGCTGTGAGACACATCTGGGTGGATTTTGCAGAGGCCTCAATGTCGGCTGCACTTACGATCTTATAACAACCATCAGGCTGTAGCCAAATACGCTGATCCCAACCATGAAATATGCCATTGGCAGCCTGTATTTCAACCAGCCAATTGTCCTCTGGTTGTTGTAGTAGCCATAAAAGAGCGCTGAGTATTTGATGTAGCCCTGGAGGTAAAGCAAAAGAAATCCTGTGTAAGCTGTGCAGCTTCTTTTTTGCAGGAAAGGAGTTTCTAGAGAAAACTGAAGATTTAAAACAAAGAAAATCAATGTGGAAAAGTTTTTAGGGTCTCATTCTTGTCTGTTTGCTGCCCTGGCACCTTTGAGAGCCATGTTCTTAAGAGTTTATCTTCCTAAGAGATGTAAGATGAGGGAGACCATGTTAGAGGAAAGTGGCTTAAAACTAAAATGTGGTTTTGATTCATCACTGTTTCATCCCTTCCAGAAAAACATCCTTATTGCTCTTTGTGGCTGCAGCCCACCTGCTTCTCTAAGCCAATAATCAAACACTCAGATCTTGTATAAAAGCAGTAGCAAAGGGCCTTCCTACCATGATATAAAACTTTTCCTTTCAGGTAGGAGGCAGCTGATGCTCAGTGCCTTGCAGATTTAGTTCCTTTTACTGGTTGCCACCTGCAGAGCAAATATAACTGAAGAGTGAAATCAAAGCATTACTTTCCTGTGGAAAGCAGAGCTCAGACACAATATCAACCATGTTGTCTCAAGTAGATCTATTTTTTGCTGTGCAATCTGTTAGGCATTCAACGAGCATGCAGATCACCTAATCCGCATTAGCAGTCTCTCCCTGGTTTTCTGTCATATCACATCCAAGTTGATGTGTATCACTGCACACTGTACTTCTCTATTTTTTGCCCCTTGTCTTTCAGCTCCTAAGTTAAGTGTACTTAATCAGTCTGGCTATGATAGTTGAGCAAGCTCCCCTCTGATCAAGCCTTTGGAAAGACAGGACTTGAAGCTTGTATCAGAGCCTGAGTAATGGATCTTGTCCAGAGACATTGAAGGGTTTACATGTGAAGGGGCTTCTGGAGGCTGTCTAGCCAAGCCCTCCGCTCAAAGCAGAGCCAATTGCAAAAGAAAGTGTTGTGGCTTAGGGCTATGTCCAGCTGAGCTTTGAAAATCTCCAAGGACAGAGCTCCCACAACCTTTCTGGGCCTTTCTTCCAGCGTTTGACCACCTTCATTTGATCAATCAAACTAAGCTCCCCCAAAATCTCCTGACTTTTTATCCCTAACCTAATAAAACGCTTTGGTACCCCCAGGTGCCATGGAGGCTGCATTTTTGCCATGCACAAAGCACTGTGCCACGAGTCCAGGACCACTCTGTGTGTGTTTCTACCAGTGCAGAAAGCCTGTGGCTGGCACAGCACAGCTGCTTGGGGCTCGTAGCCTGTTACACACAATGTCTGCTGGGGAGGTGTGGTGGAAGAAAGCCTTGTAAGATATAATGTCCCTGGAAGGTGCTAGTGAAGTTTGCTTCTCAAGCTGTAATTCCAAACCTTTGTCTTCTTGATTCATCAGATGCCAAGGACTGAAAAATGAGTTTCTCTGCTCACATCATCCAGTATGCTCTTTAAACTCCATTTGTGAGACATGGTGTCTGGTGTCCAAGTGAGATTTATTCCTTTCTACTCCTCTAGAAATCCGTGATGTGACCTCCCTCGTGCCAAAGCATACATTTCCCAGCTCCTCTCTCCTGAAAGGTATTTTTCAGGGTAACAGTATTGACTCTTCATTTATGCCTACTGTGATTTATATTCCCCGCCTCCCTGCACCTCTCCTGTGGAGCATGCTGGAATAGGCCTGTATTCATTTTCAAAGGGCAAACCTCTGCACAGGGCTTCATTTGACATCTCCTGGCTGCAGAGGGTGTTGGTGTACTGTGTTGCCCCGTAGTTGGAGATGCTTCTTGAGCTTGAATGATCGCTCCCTGATGTCAGACAGAAGGGAATGGGCACTGGATGGGGACCTGTACAGCAGTGGGGTTCAGAGGGCCAACACCTCAGTGACAGCAGGGGAATGTAGATGTGTGTACCAAGCCAGAGGCAGGAGACTGGCAGGTCATGGGAGTAAGCATTTCCTGGATGCATACAGCCTCATCCAGAGACAAGTTTCCTTACTGATAGGTCTATTACTTGTGGTCTCCCAGAGAAAATCAGCAGCTGTATTTAATCAACACTCCTTCAGATTTTTTTGGTTTTTTGTTTTGGGGTTTTATTTTGCTTTTTATTCTTCTGGCTTAATGAGTTTAAATGCTACCTCTTGTATTTTTACAGTGCACTGCTCAAATGAGTTTTTCATTCCTTACAGTGCTATTAAAAATGTCCCTAATTCACCTCTGAATTCTGGATTCTGGCAGTGTGGGAAAGTGCTGGGAGAGGAAGAGTGGAAAGGATCCTCAGCAGACTATGGTGGGTAACTGAAGGCCTGGCCCTGGCAGGTTTCTGGACACCAGTATTTGAAGCCTTATCAATAGATTAGTTTAAATAATCTGGTTTACAAGAAAGTAGCTTTTCTTTTTGTTTGGTTGTTTTTTATTGGGTTGGTTTGGGTTTTTTCTTTTTTTTTTTCTTTTTTTTTAGCTTAGGAAATTGCAAAGGGGTTTATTACAGAAGGACTGTAGCATGTGGTCCTGTGCTTGTAGCATGTGGGCTAGTGCTGATAAAATTTAAAAAAAATATTTACAGAAGTAGCTACTTTGAAAGTCAGATCCCAAGGCACTGGTTACATCTGAAAGTCTTCATCCCCTGCACATGCCTTTTCTCAGGCTGTCACCTAAAAACACTTAATCCCTTTGGCTTAAATCTTCATAGTAACTGAGGTGGGAGGTGAATTGGCATTGCAGGCAAGCACCCAGAGATGGCTGGAAACTTGGGATTTTCCTTCGGATGCAAGTCCTAAACTTTGGTTTGCACTTCAGGTTGATGTAAATATTTCAGGGGAACAGGGAGGGCAGGCACATGGGGAGCAACTCCCTTCCCAATCACTTTCAGTGTTCTGGCAAGGTGCTCCCTGCTTGTGAAGGGGGTCTGCAGCTTGAAGTCTCTGTCTGGCTGCCTGGTGTGGAGCAGCTCCAGCCTCTCACCTGGCTGCTTGCTGCCTTTCCAGTTGGAAGCAAAATGGCTTTTGTGTCTGCACACACATGATGTATGCCAGGCAGCACATTTGTGTATGTGGAAGTGCTTCAAATCCATATGCAGGTGTCTGCACGTGGATGTGCTGTTTTGGCCAGAAATCTCAGCATCCACAAAGATTTTGTTGCAACTAAAGGCTTTCCAGACTTCTTCTGGAAGAAATAGGTGCTCCTCTGGTTTATCTTAGAGCAAATTCATCTTTGTAGCACCACTAACTTCTGAGGGATTTTAGGAGGTATTCAAATGATCTTTTATGATTAACACTTGTGTGCTTACCTCAAAATCCCAAAGAACTGAAAAATCCATAGCTGTTGCTTGTTCAGCCCGGGGTACAGTTTTCCTTGGCAAACTCCCATATGGCATTCCCATCAGGACCTGGAGAACATTAATAACAGTGATGCATGTATACTGTAAAACGCCAAGGAGTTTTTAACAGGTTTTTTTTCTTAATGAGTCTGTCTTGGTTTCCTTTTGGTTGGGTTTTCCTTTCCTGTTGATTTTGATATTATTTTTGCTTTTATTTCTTAATGCTAGATCAGCAGATTTAAAAAAATGCTTAGCATTAATTTAATTTATAATTATTTAGTATTAATTATATTTATTAACATTTAGTACAAAGTTTATTTATTAATGTACAGTATTAAATTTATTGTTAAAATTTAGTATTAAATTCATGCAAATAACCAGAGGACTTCCCTTTCCCTGGACATATCCCTTGCACAGGAAATATTTTTTTGAGAAACTGTATCCTCAATGAACATCTGCAGTTGAAATGTCCTTAGTCTAGCAAGGAGTTCTTTCCTTGAACTTCATGGGTCTAATGCAGTAAAGGGATTAGCTTCATCTATTTATGCAGAGCTACTCCTCTGAGAGAAGTCAAGAGCACTGGGTCAAGCTTGCAATATAATTTGTATTTTTCAGTCCTGAATCGAAAGATGTTCTCAAGGTGAGGTAAAGGGCAATTAGGTTTGGGGAAAAAAAAGTATGATAAAAAGGTGCAAATAATAGTTTTCATGGCACAGCCTGTCCTGATGGCACCATGCAAAGCAGGTCTTGCAGCTGAAGCAGCAGTAGAAGTCCAGACAGAAATTGCCAAGGGCTATGGAGAATTATTATATTTACAAGCTGACTGCTGCCAATACCAAAACATCTCATTAGCATTCATAGCCTAGAAAGGCATATCATCTATCACTTATTTTTTAGGGCTATCTAATTACACTCAAAATAATTTATGATTAAATGTTTATTGCCCAGCTACTCTCCCGTATCATAACAGCTCAGTAGGCAGTGAGTAACAGTGTGCACACTTCAGAGAGGAGAGCTCCTGCCATATGCATAGTTCCTAACCAAACACATTTGTATTGTTCAGTGCTAATGGTTATGTCTCCTCGTCCTGGGGGGAAACTGAGCTTTCCCTTTCCATTGTGTGAGCAAGCACGTTAAGGAGAACAAAAGCACGGTCCTCTGGAGACATTCTGCAGTGCATTTTTGCTCCATAAAATTCTGCATTGAACAGAACAGATGCCACTGCCTGTGGATTGCACAGCCTTTAAATACTGCACTGAGTAATTTAGCCAGAGCTGTAATGGCTACATTAAAAATTCTTCAATAAACGATCATATAAAGTTGGCTATGAGATTCTCTTCATTCTCCAAGAAGAGTGAGAAATAGAAAAACTAAAAATAAAACAATTGCTTGTGAATCATATGAATTGGAAGTACAAAACAGGGTTATTTCCCAAGCAAATGTTAGTTGGCAAAGTGCTGGGAAGTTGCCTGTTCCCCGAGGGGCTGTGCCATGGCTGCTGCCCCATGGCCATGCCCCACAGAGGGCTCAAAACTGAGGGTACTTAATTACTTTCAGAGCACAATCCATTTCCTGTGGCTCATGCAGACCAGATCTTGTGCCTAGGATTGCAATGTCATGTTCTTCACTTTAGTCAAAATGTAAAACTAGCCTTGAATTAGATACATTAGATAGATAACCCCTGTTTCAGCTGCTGGATGGGCAGGATCTCTGATAGCATTTTACATCTCCTGATATCAATCCAACTTCTGTTCCTGTGTCGGTAACTCTTTGTAAATAATTGTCCTCAGGTATTTCATTTATCTAAAGTGGTGCCTGTTATTAGGCATTTGTCCTGTCAATGTCATGTTTGTGTCAAGCAAAGGGCAAGATATTACTGAAAGGAGAATAAAGCACTTACCTCTGGAATTATAACCAGTCCAAATATTAACCCAAAAAGGACAAGGTTTACTCCATACATCCACCGCAGAAATATGAAGTAGGAAGCAACAGAGGAGCCGAAGTGACCTTAAAGCAGAAGACGTTTCATGGTTAGGAGTTTAGGAGGGTTAAACTGTCCTCAGCAACTTTTACCCTCAGGTCTCCCCATGAGAGATTCCCCATGAGCCTCCCAAGAGTCCCCACAGCTGCTGGAGAGAGCAACACCTGGAGCTGCCAGGGCTGTGTGCTCCTTGTTTGGCACTGATGCCCAGGGTGAGTGGAGACTGAGGACCAGGAAGCTGGAACTTTGTTTGTATGAAGACAAGGCAATCTTAGAAAATGTCCCACTGCCACCACACAGCAACTTCAACTTACTCTCCACTTCCTTTATCTTCATCTCCCAGGGTATGCACTGAGTTTTAAAATTTTCGAAGTCTCTCTTAAATTTCACCCATTTCTGAAACAAGACAACATAGCAGTGAGCAGAGAGGTGTGAAGAGGGGGTCTGCTCCGAAGCAGGATTTTCTAATATCAGAGTTTGGTAGCATGGTTAGGTGTGGGTGTAAAATCCAAAGTAGGAACTCTTCTCTGGATCTTATCTTTTGGACTATTTCAGAAACTCCCTTCAACCAAAAATTCCCCACTCTCCCAAGTGTTCACATTTATGATTTGAGTTTTTAGGCTTTTAACCTTTCCAGGCTTTTGGAAAGCTGCAGCTGTGCTATGGGTTGATTAGATTATAAAGAGGTGGGAAATTCAGACCTGCCTCTGGACTGAAGTAATTGGTTCAGAACAAACTCTATTTAAAACAACATTTAGTTTGAATCTTTCCTCACAAGGCCAGCAGCTGAACTCCCATTGATTTCATAATCTCAGGTCTGGCTCTGTTTTGCACTTCTCAATATAATCTCCATGACAACATGCAACTTGGCTACCAACTTCAGTCTCAAAGCACAGCTATCATTCTCCCTGTTATCTCCTCCTGGAGAAGATGAAATTTTACAGGACTAGGGGTAGGGGTAGAGCAAGAGTTTGGCAGGGCCTCTTTCCCCTTTAGGGATCTCTTTTCTCACATATCAAGGTTTTGGAGATTGCAGCCAGAAATCCATTGTTTTCCCTGCTCCTGTAAACTCTCCCTTGCTTCTGGAAAGGTCACAATGAGGTTCAGATTGGGGTGAATTTCCCCCTGTTCTTTCTGCAACAGTTGTAGATTTGAGGCCAGCTAGTATTTTTTTGAAGGTGGGCAGTAAGTTTTATTCTAACTTCCTTGTGCCTCTTTCACCAAATAGAGGTCAATAAACCTAAAAATGTGCTGAATACATAACTGAGTATCCAAGCCTTTCACTGACATCACTGTAGCACTTACCTTCGCCATCATCATCTTATATGCATACAACTTTTTGCCCTTTCCTTTTCCCAGTGCTCCTTCAAACTTCTCTACAAAATCTTGTGCCTCCCTAATTGGAATATAAACAAGCAGGTTATTAAAACAGCAGAGGGGTCTTTAGCTTTTCACCCCTGCCTGCACCAGTGGGATAAGCAACCGTGCTCGTAGCAAGGTGGGGACTTGGTGTCTCCCCCAACCTGCTCTCTTGCTGTGCCATGTAGAGCTCAGACACCCACACAGGACTGTCAGGTCCCCAAAGCGCTCACATTCATATAGAAATGTTTTATATTAGCTTTAAGTATTGTTAGTGCCCCAAATCTTGCTCCACACTTCTCCCCAGGTGCAAACTAAAAGCCTGTCCATTTCTCTCACTGCAGAGCTCTCTCAGCCTGCATGCCTGTTATAATTTTTCTCTCCTGATGCATTGGTCAAGGAGAAAATAACATTGCCTAGTGAAATAAACTCCAAGGGGAGTTTCCTTTTATGAACACCTCCCAGGATAAATATCAGAGATGTGCAAACAGCCCAAGGGGATAATCTCAGTGCCAGAGGAATGAGTGTATGCTAGTCAGGAGTAAAATCAAGCTGCAAAATGAAACTAGTTTTACACTAGGATATCTAAGGGAAATACAGAGAAAATAGCCTAGGTAGATGCTGTTATGCTGAGTATGCTGAGCTTGTGAATAAAATTATATTGCATATTGGCATTGCCAATGAAAAGAGATTAAATTTCAGGAGCTGGGAGGTTTTATGCCATCCTAAGCCTGCAGGAAAGATGGACTCCCACTTGGTATAAATAGTTGGCTAGGTCAGCCTGTAACCTTGGAAAAATCACCTGTGACTTCATTTGCAAACCTAAAGTGAGTTTTCTAAGTCTTGAACATATTGTTTCACTCTCTTTGTGTCTTACACCCCTCATCTGTGCAATGGGGCTAATAATTTCTTCTCTCAGGGTTGAGTTCATGCAACCAAAAATATCTAATGAATGCACAGCATGCTGAGAGCCTTTCTGGAGACCCCTGCACAAGCAGAGCAACAGTTTTGTTTAGGTTCATTAGTAGGTAGTGGTGATTGCTATAGCTCAGAAATAAGATGAAAGTATGGAAGTACATTGTCTAACATGATCCTAAGTAGAATTTTAGTCAGTATCTTACACCACAGGGAAAAAAAATGCATCAGAAATAACTCTGCTTTGCTCTTTTTTTTTTCTTTTCTTACAGAAATTTGGAATTTTAGGGCCATAAGAATTTATTTGTTATGAGCTCAGGCTCATAGCACAGCTGTGAGGTGGAAAAGTTACTTTAACACAGTTTCCCTGTTATAGACCTTTACCCAGATTTTCAGAAGTAATTGGCAGAGTTCACAATTCCTGATTTTATTGGAAGATGGAATGGGTCTTGGCCTTCAGGGCATAAAAGAGAGAAGCAAAGGCACATGGTTACTGTCAGCTTTCATAGCACAGACCCTGCAGCTCTGAGCAACCTCTCAGCAAACATGGAGCTGGGGCATCACCACTCCCTGTGGGGCTGTGTCATGGTTTAGCATAGCTTGGTTTTTAGTTAAAAAGAAAATGTATGCGTGCTTTGCAATGCTATTTTGAAATCTCTCCTGGTAGAAAGGGGTTTCAGAGGTTCCTTAAGCAGTAGAGCTGGGAGCTTAATCATTGCCCTGACAGGGGAATGGTTTGTTATGAGCCATTCCCTGTCAGCCCGTGGGTTTTGATTTCCCTGGTCTGCTCTGCCCCACTGTCCCCCATTGCCCAGCACTAAGGGGTCTCTGCTGCTGAGTTGTTCCCACCTTCATCAGGGGCTGTGTGGCAGATTTATCTTTGCTCCATAAAGCTCTGAAAATAATGCAGTATTTTTTCCAAGAAGCCCCATCTCAGGACTGTGCACTGTGCTGCTCTGATTTCTGTCTGACAAAAGACATGAATAAGCAAGCCAGGGTACGGAGTTTGCTTTAACAAGTAGCCTGACTTTAGTAGTCATTTGGTTTTAAATACAAGGGTAGGATGTCCTGGCCATGGGTATCAGTTGAACAGATTTGCACTTTGTCTGTTCTTTGGTTACAGAGGCTGAAAATCAGATTGCACATTTTAACTCTGATCATTTTTACCCAGACAGGCTGGCCAGGTTCTGCCAGTCACTTTTTCTGATACTATTATTACAGCAGCAGCAAATGTGTAATTTCAAGGAAAGACAAAATGCATTTCATACAGTCAGAAGAGACCCCAGGAATGGGGGTTCCCATTTTGATGGGTACCTGAGCACCGAGAGCTTCTTCACCATCCTCCAGGGCTTGTTCCTCATGGTGGAAATCAGTTTTTTCTTTTGCTCCACCTGCTCCTTCAGCATCGCGAGCTCTTCCTCTGACAGTGACTCCTCATCAGATGAGTTGGAGGAAGCAGAAGTACTAGAAGACACACAAAATAAAGGACACAGAAAAACTCACAGGGGTTAGAGGAAGGCCTTGCTTGGGGTAGGCAGACTGCTGCTGGCCCTGGGGATTCCACTCTGGTGTGGGCACAGTGCCTCAACCTCCCCTCTCTTTCCAGGATGCCAGCGCCCATCGCACTCAGAGCAGGGCTGTTTCCAGCCAGGATAATGAGGAGCCATTTGTGCCCCACTACAATTCACTCAATGTCGTGCTTTGGGCCACATGTCAGCTGTAGAATATTGCCTACATCTACCAGGGCTACAGCTGGCTCCGGGAAAATGGTTTTCATGCCTTCATAACAAAATGGGGGATGTGCGTAGGAGTGAAAGGTTGGGACAAGCAAGGTTTGAAAGAGGAAGAGACTTGAAAACACATGGGGTACATTTTAACTGGAATGTTTCCATAGACCAACCAAAAAAAGGTCTCCATGCCCAAATTTCTCAAGGTACTTTCTTCAGGGGTGCTTTTCTACCCCTGGCTGTAGGTACTGAGACTCCACTACATGCATAGACCTGATCCTGGTTGAGAAATGATAATAACTAAGAAACAGTTTGGTTTTGTGGCATTTTACACAGTTTTCCACTGTGTCTTTTTAAGGAGAGCAGGAACTTATTTGCAGTCTATTGGTTTTGCCATTCTGATCCCTATGCCACTGGCATGTCAATACCGCTGCCAGTCTGAGCAAGGCACCGTAGTCAGGGATTGTTTAATTACCTGTTTTTCCTGCCTTTCTTCTGTTTACTCTCCCCCTCCTTCCCTCTCTTGGTTGTTTTCTTTTCTTTGTTTTCTGATTCCTTTTGATCTTTGTTAGGAGCCGTTTTGCCTCTGTCTTTGTTCTGGCTTCCTTCCTCTCTTGCCTTTTTCCCATCTCTGTTTTTCCTTTGGTAATTTTTTCTCCTAGAAGCTCTGTTTTGTTGGCTGCCATTGTCTTCCTCTTTGCTCTCATCTTCTTCTTTGTCTTCTTTTTCTTCTTTGTCTTTCTCTTGCTTTTTGCTTTGAAGCCTGCTTGCTCTGCCAGTTTGCCTGCGGGGTTGTTTGTTAGTTTTCTTGTCCTTTACTTCATCTTCTGCAAGTGATAAAAAAAACAATTACTTGGGAAATCTATGCTGGCAGAATAAAGATTCATCAGAAGAGCATGGGCAGGCAGGACACCTGATGCAAACCCTGGTAAATTCAAAGAGCAGGTGCCTGTTGATCTCGATGGGCTTTGTGTTATGCCCTCTCCAAGAACCAGGTGGAACTCTTTGGTTGTGCAACTCCCATTTAAGGCAGCATGATTTAGCACATCAGTGACTTATATGTGACCATAAGAAAATTGGAAATTAGTTACAAATGCAAAAGCCCATCCATAAAACAGCACAGACAGATATCTCCCTGACCTGTAAATACACCAGAAGAAAGGAAACAGAAATTGCAGTCTGTTACACAATGTGTAGTTTGCTTGTTGATGCGATGTCCTTGAAAGATGTTTACTTTTCAAGGCTGGGAATGGGGTTCTTCTATTTATAGAGAGAAAAGGCACAGCACAGGCAGTATCCGGTTTTCTTTCTCTCAGTTTTCTTTTATATTAGATGGTCTCTATTCAGAGAAGAAAAAGACCAGACAGTCTCTGAGGCACATTTCATTCTTACTGGCACTGCAAGCTAAAAACCTCCCTCTTTCCAGAAGTCAGAAATGCTTCCAGCTTAAAGGATTGAAGTGGAGAATGATTTAATTGCAGAATTTTATAGAAAGGGGGAAAAAATTTCAAAAGCCCCCAGGTCTCTCCATCTCTGACGCTACCAAGCCTATTAAAATTAATAGTAAGTTTTCCAGAGTATTCTGGCTTCTTATTTTCCAAAATTTCTGTCTGATGAAAGTAAAGAGTTTGAGATATTGTAATAGAAGAAGGAACTTGTGATGGAATGGGATCCAGAGTGTAAAATGAGGAGCCTAAAAGTTGAAAAAAATAGAAGCAAAAAAAAAAGAATTTGAGTATTTGCATTTTTGGTTTGGTGAAAAGGTAGAAATTAATGACAAGCAAATAGTTTCTGGTTTTTAGTGGTAAAAAATTAGTAGGCAGTGGTTGTCACATTTGACGCTGGGAATGAGAAGGAGCTTCCAATTAATTTCTCAGAAGGCATTATGCAGGTTTTAGTTACTATGTAATGGTCCATCTAAACTGAATTTTGGTCAATCATCTAGATCAAAGGACTACCTGCTCTCTTTGAGAAAATGTTCATTTTGGACAGCCAGTGATCTGGGTTTTTTTTTATTTGCAACCTCTCAAGAATTAGGTTAAATATGAAGCATTAATTTGTTACCTTTATCTTACTGCCTCTTTTGCCTATATAGAAAAGGTGGATATGATTTAAAAAAAAATGTAGTAGTTTGCTGTTTACTTTCTCAAATTCTGTAAGTAATACAGACACAGTTGTGAAGTGTTTTTGCAGTATCAGCTACATTTGTATCACCTATCCAGTGCTGTTAGGGTCTTACCTGGTAGCTCTCTCACTTGAGATATACTATACATGCAGAGTTAAAGGTGTTCTCAGTCCTGCCATGGGCTTTTCCTGATTTCCCTCACAGTCCTAAGTCTCCCTTCAATCCATTTTCGTTGTTATCTCCTTGTGGCCATGATTGATGAAGATCCCAGTGTATTAAGGTCTGAGCGAGCATTACAGGGAGGGCAAGCAGGACCTCAGTATAGTGCAAAGCATCCCCAGCCCTGCACAGTGTGGTGCTTTACTGCAGTGCCTGATTTACTAGGGGCTGACTCCCAAGGGATGTGGGCTCTGACAGCCTCCGACTCTGGGAACGTGGATAAAAGAGGACAGACTGCTTAAGAATGGCGTTTACATATCGCTGTTACGAGTCAAACCTCAAGGGAAAAATCTGCTTGCTTGCAAGTAGCTCATGAAAGAATTCGTGTTGTAGAGCAAGTCATAAGTCAGAGAGAAAAAGAGAAGGTATCACCTCTTGTATTTCAAACAGGACCACATTTGTTAATCTCTACATTACCTTCACTCTCTGTGTCAGTTTCCACTTCTCCATCAAACTCTATTCCGGCTGCAAAACAAAGAACGAAGAGTAATTGCATTTGTTGCTAGAATTTACATGTGATGCTTGACACAGCTGACCCTTAAGTTCCAGCTGAGCTTGGCAGAATATTCCTTATTGATTATACGTTATATTCCTTCCCTACAGCAATGCTTTTAATATTTACTTTAGTCTGGCAGACTGGCAAAAGTCCCCCGCCCAAACAAACTGAAATTATATGGTCTTTGAGACATGCAAAATGGTGTGCTCAGGAAGCCCCAAGAGGTTTAGTCAAGTATTTGGCAGCATGCAAATTGAAATGATCTCACAGTGATACCAACCATCTTCCAGGATGACCTGCAGAGCACTTTTCTTTTTCTTCCCCATGGCAACCTCCCGTCTGTTGCCCAGACACGGTAGCTGCTACGCTGCACAAACACCCCAGTCATACACAGGTTACTCCCTCTTCCAGTGCCCATGTGCTTGTCTCCTTGGCATTGCAGACAGATGGGCACATCCAGCCGTCAGTGACCTCTTGCTCATGAGCCATGAGGACAGGGAGGGGTGGGAGAGGCAGGGAGAACCTGGGCTCTGCCTCAGCCTACCCAAACACTTTCCCTTCTTCTCCCTTCTCCCTGTGAAAAAAGCACCTGTTGGCATTACATTGCATTTCATTATTTATACATGAAGGAAAGCCCTTTGGTGGGCACTTGGTGGTGTCGTATGAAACACAGACAGAAGTCACGTCTGGTTCTGACATAAGCATGTGGCTGGAGGCTTTCAAAGGATCAATTTTCTTAATGCCATATTCTTTACTGACCTGAGACAATCTGTGTAACCCCGTTAGTCATTCTTCTGCATCTTATTAAATCTCTCAGCCAGTGCCCCCTGGGACACAGCTGTGGGTCACCTTTTGTCCTCCATGTGTGTCCCTTGGAGGGGACTCATGAGCTAATAGATGCAGCAAAGAGTCAGGAGTCAGGATACCAGGATCTCTCTTTCCTTTGCTCCTCTATTCTGTGTGACCTTTGCATACTCATTGCACTTGCTGGTAAAATAGGATAGATTTTCCTTCTAGGTGCTCTGAGGCTTAATTAATTAATGTGAGACCCTCATTTGGAAGGTCCTTTAGAACCACAAAGTATTGTATTGCATTCTGCAGCTTGCAGTTTTTCAGTGGGCCAAGAATAGGTTTGTCTGAGTGATGTCCAGAGTAAAACCTGCACCGTCTGCCTCGGCAGTAGCTTCCACAGAGAGCACCCAAGGGTGCATTCCTGGTGGGGGGTTTCTCTTGGTGTCCCAAAAGGAGAGCTTACCCTCACACCATCTATGAAACATGCTGCAGACCCCTGGCTTGCACAAGTGTCCCTTGGGGACCTGGCATAATGACTTTTTTCCAAGGATTATCAAGAAGAGTGTTAATTCCTTCCTTCCCTCCCAAAAGAGAGGACTGTTGCAGAGATCAGCTTGAGGCTGTTGCCACCATGTGCTGATGACTCCTGCTTTGGATCAAGTGTAGTGACTGAGGGAATGCCAGCCTGACCCTCTCTGTGCTACTTTTTCTCATTGAATTTGGGTCCAGGGGCACCTTTCAAGTACTTTAAGTCCAATCCCATGGATTGTTTGATCTATGTTTGACTTTAGCTCAGCTCTCCTGAGCTTAATACATAATGTATGGTATATGCCCATACATTATTAACAGCTCCAACCCTACAAGTTCATTGCACAGGGCATTTTCACTGTGTTTTCCCCACACCAGTGGGCTTGACTGGGTCTGAAGACAGTGATAGTGCCTTTTGAAGGTCTTCCCAGTGAATGAGTTTCACCTGTAACTCTATATTTTGATGTGGTTTGTTTTCAATGTGATCGCTAGGTCATTGAATTAATACTGCTCCAGGAAAAAAAAGAGAAATTCCCAGCTCCTGGAGGCTACTGGAACAGATCTTCTGCAAGACATTTCAGTTGCCTCATTCCCAAGCATCTCTATCCCAAACAGAGGATCTAGGGGCCTTCTAGTTAAATGAAGACCAAGTTTCTGAAGAATTGTGTGGCAGGAGGCAAAAGGGTTGTGGATGCTCATCACACCCCACTCTCCACCCCCTGGTACTGTACTCTGTGATAGCACTGCTTCTGCCTCATGGAATCACAGAATGGTTTGGGCAAGAACTGACCTTTAAAGGCCATCTGTTCCAACTCCTCTGCAGTGAGCAGGGACATCTTCACGTAGACAAGATTGCTCATAGCCCTGTCCAAACTGACGTTGAATTTTTCTAGGGATAAGACATCCACCACCTCTCTTGGAAACCTGTGCCACTGTTTTACCACCCTCATTGTCAAAAAACTTCTTCATTGTACCTAATCTAAATTGACCCTCTTTTAGTTTAAAACCATTACCCCTTGTCCTTTAATGGACCTTACCCCTTCTTTCCCACCAAGGCATGCTCAGATGATTTTTGCATGCTCAGGTTCTGTTCATGTGGGCATCTCATTGGCAGAATTGAGCGTCCTGGTTTCTACTCCACCACAGAGTCGGTGATTCACCCATGATCTGCACTGGAGTTGGGACAGCTGCAGGCTCCAAAGCTGCTTGTGCCACTTGGCATGCCCACAGCTACCAACTACATGACTGGGAAAAGTGATGGGGACTGCAAGTTCATTTTACTACCAAAATGTGTGACCAGGTAATACCTCTGTCTCCTGCCTTGAGACAAAACACCTGCTCTTTGATTTTACAGTCTGCTCACAGCAGTGGGGGCAAGGTGTGGTGTTTCCACAGCAGCCACAGGGGCCCTGGGCACCCCTTGCCACATGGGGGGATAGGAGTGCCCTGCACTCCCCTCACAGTGGGGTTGACAGCTGAGGGGTGCCAGCTTATGGGACAGAGCAAGAACGGGGGCTGTTTCACATTTTTCCCATGAAGAAACACATCAGTATGGATGAGCATATTTGCAATAAGCTCTTGGCTGTTGCTTTGCTGCCCTGTACCTACTCTGCCAAAGGCAGTAGGACTGGCCACGATAAAACTGTTTTGTTACAGGCTGGGTGGCAGCATTTCACTCTTGCCTAGGTAGGGACCTTTATCTTTCGCTTCCTCCCATGGAGAGGAGGGAGTTGCATAATGCCTGGCAATTATTCCCTAATGAAGAGTGTTATTAGTGTGTCTGCCCAAGGACTTACCCCTAAGGAGAAATCCCTACATTACCTTTCCAACTCAGCCTGTGGTGCAACAGACCCTTTGCATATGACAGGCTGCTCCCTTTGCCTTAGCATCTCAAGAGAAATAAATAACCTGCTCCATCTGATGCTGTCTGACTCCTCTGGAAGTGATGGTCCCCCTGAGGTTGATGTACAGCCACACAAGCATGATGAGAAACCTTGGAATCTTGATTCCTTGTGGTACATGTCCTTAGGGGAACATGTGGCAGAACTTGCAGAACCACTGTCACTTTTGGTGTGGGCCAGGCAGTGCTAGAGGCTGTGATGCAGAGGAAGGCTGGGCAGAAAAGCCTGGGGAGGAGAGGAGGGGGATTCGGTGTAACAAAGTGGTGTCCCGTAAGATGAGACCAAGAAAAAGTGCAAAATGCTTAGGTTGTCTTGCCAGCCGTGTTTGCCTTGTTTTTCGGTAAGCACAGAGAGAGATCTTGCCGTACCTCCGGGCTGGTTTTGCCTGTGTGATAGTCTGCTTGTAGTTTGTAGGCACTGAATAGCATTGGTCAAAAAAACAAAAAGGAAGTTTAAAGGAGAAAAGATATTGCAACATGGAATTATTCATGGAGAAAAATACCTTATGGTGGGATATTCTACAAAATGCTGTGTGTGAAGTAAGAAAAGTGCATTTCACATCATTTTGACAACCATCTTTGCTGGTAGAAGGAGCTCCATTAAAGGAAAAATTAACACAAAAATTTTACAATGAGACCTCAGCACGGCAAGCCTGGGAGAGCAGCAAGACACCTCATGGGCTGCTAGAGAGGTGGCATATGAGGACTTTCCATGTCTGTGTGTGTCCATCAAAGAGGGGACAGACCCTTGCAGGGCCCACCAGGACTTGCATAGCCATACAATGAATGGGGAGTTCATCAGCAGTGCTTCATCACCAAGCACACCACCATCCTCAGCTCATGAGCCTGATTTTCCTAAGAGGATCAAGTGTCTTGCAGGGCTTAGGATTTCTTAGGATTATAGATTGAGGGGAGTAGATTAATGGATGAGTCTTTTACCTCTTGAGTTATTCCGAACAAGGTGTGAATAAGTAACGCACAGCCACGAATCCAGCTATTTCTTATGTAAATATAATGTGTATGCAATTTATGGAGTTGTAGCACAAATGTTTTTTACTGTGTTATTTATTATTTTTCTCCTCACACTGGTGATGACTAACACTATATAATTTGGCAGCTTTGAGTTTTAGCATAGGAGGACATTGGGTGCCTCACACACATCCCAGTGTTAAATAAAAAACAGTTGTGTTATGGAGAGAGGGTAACTGAATCCTGGAAGCACATACAACATACTTGTAAATGCTTAATGAGCTAGTGTTTCTCCCTTTCTTGCTTTCTGATTAACATAGGGCTTTAGCTAATTAATCCATGGATTACATTTATTCAATATTCATCTCATCTATGAGTAATCTTTACTTGAGAGGGTTTTTGAGCAATAATAGTAACAATAATACCTGACCTGTGTGTGCATATTTTGATGAGGACCTAAAACTTGTGAATTGCCAGAGCCAACTTTAACTGTGTATCTGAGAGAGACATTTAAAAGTGAGACCACTTCCAAACACTTGCTTGTATTGAACTGTTAAAGAAAACTAAATTCTCTTTTAAAAACCCAACCAACCATAGTCATGTTTTCCAGGGTCTCCCAGGCATGCTTCATAAAACTGGATTCAGCTCCAACCTGACTTTTGACCATGTCTGAGTTTAACTTTGCAAAACCAAATTTCTTACAAAGCCATGAAAATCCACCTGGGGCTACATGCTAACCTGAGCACCTATCTGTGCAGAGGTCATCCTTGCCCTCACATAATCTCTGCAATGCTGCAGTTTTATTCTGCATTTTGGTACCAGGATTTGGAGTGCACTCTGACAGAGCAGCATGGAAATGCTCAGAAAGGAAGGACTTATGCAGCATTGACTGCAAACATGTGGAAAGAGAGTCTCATTACCTTAAAATAATCTGGGAAAGAAATTTCTCAGCTCTGCAGGTTTTGAAAATAACCCTCTGGCTCCCATAGGGAATGGTAGGTCTGGACTGTGGCTGAAGGCAGTAAAATGATGCCAAATACATGCCCTATGCTCTCTGTTCAGGGTGGGCATTAGTTACTTGTAAAGATGACAAAGTCCCACTGGAAGGAGTTGTGCAAGATTAATCTTGTGGTGTTGGGGATGCTCAAATCAGTGCCTTGTTATCTTGGCCCATGAAAATAAGCTTTATCTGCATAATCCCAGCCCAGGGTGGGGGGCACAAGGTCCTCAGAGACATAACTATTTCTTTTTTGTTACTTTCCTGTTGTTACTTCATGACCTCAAGACACAGTCAGGAATTTGCTGTGAAGGAACACAGCAAGGTCTGTTAGCCATTAGCCTCTTTTAGCTGAAGAACTGCCGCAGAACTGTGGAATTCAGGTGCCCTGTCAGGAAGAACTAAACCAAAACAGGGGGAGGATGTGCACCAGCAGGTCCTGGAGGTGTGCCAGCTCAGAGAGATGTCTTGGAATGCCAGATCAATCATAGAACAGAGCCCCTCAGTCTTCCACAGTCTTCCACTGTCATGTAGGAACCAGTAAAGATTTTTTTCTCCCCAAATGTGCTCATGTCATCCAGCTGTATATGATGCAGGACCCTTGTGGGAAACACTGCAGTTATTAAGAGCCCAGATTAATGCAAAGCACAAGCCAATATCTGCCAGCTCACTGCCATCTTCACCTGCTCCATGTCTCAGGCTCAGCACATGCTTGGAGTCATTCTGGATCCAGGTGAGCTTGTCATGTTCTCCAGACACAACATAAAGGTGTTTAGCAGTGGTGCTGGTCAGATGGTAAGTGTTGCTGCTGTATTATCCCTCCTCATTGCTGACATTTTTGGGGACAGGTTTGAGGAGAACAGGCTCTTGTTCTTCCAAAAAATGGCAGGCATCATGGTCCTTTGAACCTGGCTAATTAAGTGGCATTGGAAAAACTGTTCTGGTTCCTAACTAGATATAGACACCCCTACCCATGTCCCACACTCCTTTTAGGGAATGGAGGCAACGCAACATATTTGCCAACGTGTTACTCCATTTATGCAGAGTAAATGAAATCCAAAAATGAAGTTCTCGTGAAGTTTCCAAGGACAAGAGAAGTATTAAAACAACAATCTTCTGGACTAATCTAAAGCATGAAATGAGTCAACACTCTCATGCAGGACTTAAATGGAGAATGATTTTGTCATATAGGATTTATATGAGAAGACTTGTGGTTTAGAGAACATGCGTGCAAAACCAAAAGAGAACATGTTTTTTGCACAGATTCTGAGGTAGGAGGTTTTATTTTTGGAGGAACATTTTTGCTGGACTCCTTTTCCACCTTTTACTCCTGCTCTTCTGGAGGAAAATTTCAGCAAGGTCCCCTTAGCTTTGTAGGAGCTCTCTGAAAGGGTATAAATGAAGGTCAGAGAATGAGAAGATCAGGAGAAGAACACCCTTCATAGGAGTTGAGCCTTTTTTGTTGACTCCTGTCCAGCCCCTCCAGGCACAGAGGGGTTGCTGCAGCTGGATTTCCCCTTCTTTTGTTCTAGGTCTGAGAGGATTTCTGTGGGGGGGAAAAAAACCTCACATTTTTTCTAGAATCTCTTTGCCTGAAAAACAACTTGTTTCTTTTTTTTATTTAGAAATTAGAGAGAAAGCAGCCTGACAATCCAGTCATGGCAGGAGGATCTTGGGTGCTTTAACCTCTTTCTTCCCAGAGAAGCTCTGCTTTCATTTGCATCAGCCAGACCCTCTGTTGCTACAAACTCTTAAAGCTTTAGTGACTTCCATGAGGATTTGCCAAGTCACACCAGCCGTGGGTTTGTGCCAAATAGCCCCAGGGCTTCTGCTGGATCATAGCCTTAGAGATGCACAGGATTTTGAGGGGTCTCCGCTAATGCTCATTGGGAGTCGGATGGTCCCTGTGAAAGTTACTGCTTGTGTCAGAAAAGAGCTAACAGGGTGACTGGGAGTCAGAACTAGTATCTGTGTTTAAATGATATCAAGGGCCTGTACATATTTATACTGGGTAAATATAGATTTATACTGGATGAAAAAGTCCAAACCCACAGGCTTTTGTGCCATTGTTGGAAAGATAAAGCCATATTGATGAAACATGTTGGATTACTTTTTTTATTAGGTTTTCCATATAAGTTTTTAAAAATAATAAATTGCAGCATCATGGTGGAGGACGGAAGCCACATAACATGAGAGCTAGCTGAGACAAAAGAGTACAAACTTGTTTGAGGAAGAAGACTGCAATGATTTGGCATCCAAAGGGATTCTTTTAGTACATTTATATCATGCTATATACCTGCTTCCTCCTTTTCCTCGGTGTCAGTGTGATGAACAGTTGTGATGAACAGACAGTGCCCACAAGATCTGTATCCCCCCTCTGCCCTGTGAAAGCCGGACCGCCTGTGCCACGCTCCCGGTGTATTCCCAGCCAGCTCAGCAGTGACATGCCACCAAAACGAGTTTCAGCCCACGGACGGTTTCTGCGCTAGGCAGGGAGAGGTGAGATGTGGTCTCAAGGGAAGGGAGCGCATTTCAGCGGGGTGGCGTCCGTCTTGTGCAGGATGGGCTGGAGAAAAGCGGGAGGAGCAGGAGCGGGTGGCCCAGGCTCCGGCTGAGTGATGCTCCCCGCACGCAGCTGGGTGCAATGGCACCTCCCTCTCGTGGCAGCCCCTCCGCACAGCAAATTCTCCGTCTCAGCTGCTTTCCCGCCTCTCCCGGCAGAGGCAGCACGCTGCATAAACGAATGGGGGCTTTTTAAATAATCAATTAATTAAATGTATAAATTTATGAGCTTATTCTATGTTGTTGTAGTTCTGATCTTCGCTAACCTGTGGCCACCAGTGGCAAAACTGGCATTTTTCTCTCCTTTTCATAAAATCATACTTTTTGTGCGTGTAGAAGAAGAAACTGTTGACACATTTGGTTATCCTGAAATGTAATTATTGTGATTAGTATAAAATAGTACAACTGAGTCTTAGAGAATTTTTTTCAAAAAATAATTTATTGAGATGGGAAAATTTGTTGAGAATTCTTCAAAAAAGAATTTATTAATTTGAGGTTTCTTGCAGTTCTTGAAGAATGTGTGAAATGAAGGGGAAGTAATTTTGTTTGGAGAAGAAAAGCATTTTTAGTTCTTGTTTGATATTACATGGTCAGTAGTTGACTTAAACAGGAGACTGATTAGATTAAGTGTCTTACTGTCCTTTTCTTGCATGTGACACATGCACACAGGTTGCAAAATCTTGACAGAATGTGCTATTTAATGTCTGGTTTTTTGTGAGAAACTGGTATTTCTTCTTTTAACACGCCAAAGGACTTCCTATATGAGCCTCATCTGTATTAACATCTGAAATGACTATCTTCTGCTCTCTTGGGCAGAATTGAAGCTACAGCCCCAAAAAGCAGAAAAGAAGTAAAGAAAATGAGAGGGATTTGGGGGCTTAAACTTCCATTTATCCCAAATGATTGACATGCCAGGCCATTTGTAATATTAATTTCATATTGTGTAAGTCCTTAATAGAAGACTTTTAATATCCTGTATATTTTCTTTGTTTTTTTTTCTTTGAAGTACTATTATTAAATACCTTGCCATTCAAGGATCTGGTTTTTTTTCTTTTTTTCTATTTTTATAAATTCGTGTTTTCTGTACTTAATGAAACAGAGATGGGGATGGAATGCCCACTTTGTTAACAGAAGCAGATGAGAAAAATCTCTTAGCACCATTAACCTGAAGTTTTCCAAATTTGCATTTATCACAAATATCTTTAAGAAGAGCCCCAAACTAGTGGGGGAGGGGCTGGAAGAAGATAAACTTGTTGTTTCCCAGCAGGGTGGTTTGATGAGGCATCCACCACAGCTGAGCTCAGCACGTCAGCCAGTCTGCACAGGAGGGCTGAGCCTGGGATCTGAGGTCAGTAATTCAGCACAATAATAGAAAAGTGTTTAGATATGAGGGTAAGGCTGTGCAAGTGTGTGAGCAGCTAAGTAACTCACCTGACTGCAGCCCTGCCATGTAAATACTTTGTGTTAGGCATGGTTTCAGGAACTTGGTCTGTCCGAGTCTCTGATGGCACACAAGGACAGAAATTATACCCTTTTGACTTCTGGTGTAAGTCTAGTGATGCTGGAAAGATCTGTTATAGAGGTACCTGAGGCCCTTGTTGAAGAAAAATTCTGGGCTGTCTCTCTAAATTATGCCAATTTGCTTGTCTCATTTTTAAATGTACTACCGATACACTTAAGTATTAAATCCTAAGGCAACCGGCAACAGAATGTCTTCAGAAACATCTTGATTCTCATTAATAAAAAAGTATTCCTTAAATTCAGTGGAAACATTTGTTGTTTGGTCTCATGAACAAATTAAATTTCCAATAAGTAGCAAAGGAAGAAAATCTCCAACAAGTTACATGCTTTCTAAATGTTAGTTATTTCCATGCTTACTATTAAAAATGATTGTGTATTATTAAATAGTAACTAAGAAAAATATAGTTATAAAGGTCTGTCCTTTCCTAGCCTGGAGTATGTGGCAGATATAATTGGCTTATGAGAAGCTATTGTTTTTATCTGGGGTTTATTTAAAGTCACTGTGTATCTGCTGGTGCATTTATTCCCTTTAGATGGTTTGTGATGGAGCTCCCTTTGTTTAGAGAAGTAAGAAGAGGGTAATTTGTAACTATAATTAATAATACATGTGTGTGCCTATATATTTGTGATCATGTGTTTTTGTGCTGAAACTTCATGGCTATCATTAATAGAGTATATATAGTAATTAATATAATGTGTAATGTAAAACATATCTGCATGCCTCTCCTACTGTATGGCCATGGCTTCATGTTCATATTCTTTTGAACCTACAAATATATACATTGCCTTCATCTTCTGGAGGATTCAGGTTTTGAGTTGGATAAATCAAGTGTTAAAACTAAAACTGAGCTGGTATGGATGAGGTTTCCAGTCTCACAATGAAACTGGATTTTTTGCAAGGCTTTAAAATAAATATTAAATGCAGGTGTGTGCAAACAACCTTTTCCATCATCTTGTCTGTGTTACCATTTGGGGCAATTCATGATCTTCTGGAAGCTGAAACAGGTTGGCTTTAGGCTGGGAAAAGAGTTTCTGGCAAACTCCTAAGAAATATTTTGTTGTTCACTGGGCAGATCAGCCTGAATGTTATTGCTGAGCCACTGCTGCTAAACTTGGCTCATGTGGTAGTGTAACAAGGGGAAATTTAGCCTGATGCTTTAAATTTTATAGAGTACATAGTCAGTGGCTCAGTTTTTTGGGTGCTTCTCTGATCAGAGACTTTTATTACAGAATTTGTTAAGTCACCCTTGAGTGAGATTGAGATCAGGTGAGCTACACTGCCATGAAGATCCAAATGAGAGGGTTTGAAAGATAGGTTATTTAAACAAGACAAAGCCCTGTTGATTAAACTATTAATCTTGTGTGTGGAGTGCAGAATGGATTTTGCTTTTTATTTTTGCTTTAACTGCATTGGCCTGCTCCTGAGGCAATTTGTTAGAAAGTGCTCATTTGCAGTGTCACTACACAGTCATGCTTTTGCCTTAATAACCTGCCTTCTGGTTTGTAGTTGCTTGCTATGACGGCAGGACTCTTGTCAAAATCAGTATTAACTTGCTTTAGCCATTGAAGAGAGAGATCAAACTGTATCAAGACCAAATGGACAAAGTCCTAAGAAATCTAGTCTGATCTCCTCTTGGACCCTGTTTTGAGCAAGGAGTTGAGCTTGAGACATCCTCTGGTGTCCTTTCAGCCTGAATGACCTTACTTTAAAATATCATGCACTTGTGAGCTAATGGGAACTGTTCTGTAGGACATGAAGGAGGGGCTGCTAATCTAGACTATATAACCTAAACCTTTACTTGGGACTAGTGTTCTTAATCCCTCCTTTTCTTTGCAAAAAGGATGCTAGGGTTCTGTCTGTGTGACAGAGAGAAATGCTGATTACACCTACTGTTTCCTGCCTGAAACCTATTCCTGTTTCCCCAGAGCATCAGACTGTTCGTTTTCTTTGGCTTTATAGGAATTTGAAGAGTTTTCTCTAAACCTTATGCCTTTATGAATATGAAAAAGATGTGAAAGGCCTTCATTTTGACCTGCAAAACTCAGAATCCTTCTAGGGTTTGCCTAAGACTCAAATTTTTATCCTGTTAAATTATGCTAAAAGAATTTTCAGTGTGTGGCAATTTAAGTTACCAGAATACTGCTGCTCATATATGTTGTATTTCTATAGAGAAATATCAGCAAAATTTGCCACAGGAGAAATCCAGCTTTATTCTTGTTTTGCCACAGGGAAACTGAGTTTGCAGGGTGTTAAACTAGGAGTTCCAGAAGGTTAATAAAGTGTTCAGCTTTGGTCTTCTAATTCCCAGATTTGTCCTTTACCCACATTTACTTGCAGGTTTTGCATCCCACCTTTGGTTTCATAAACATCTGTTTGTCCTGCTAGAGATTTCTGAGTAGGACCAAATTCCCCTTTTATTAGATTGCAATTCCCAAAACCATTATTAAAACATTTCCTTGCTGAATAGGCCAGGGTGAGAATGCAAACTAGGTAGAGCAAAAATCTGATTTGGAAGCACCTATATTGTCAGTATCTGAGCATGGCCAGAGAGGTATCTGGAGAAGTGAATGTGGAAGCATCGTCTCGGGGCCAGGAGCTCCACTGACTCCCAGCACCTTTTTGAGGAGCAGCATCTTCTGTGAGAACAGTGCTGACCAAAAGGAGATATTATGGTAGACTGAACTAAAAATGCCAATGCCTCAGGCATGTTGTCACTCCTGACTGTGTCCTGGGTGGGTTGAGTGCAGGGCCGGATGAGTAACAGCCAATAGATCCCTCATTGTCCTTGGGTACATGAGGTATTTGATGATTTCCACAGCTCAAACAGTGACCCAGGAGGGCAAGCTACTGCCTTTTCAACCAAGACAGACCTAGATGAAACAAAAACTAATTCTATATGCTTATTTGAGCCAATTTATTCTGCTGTAATTAAGATTATATTGACTATGGTGTGTGGATCTGAGAAATACTCATCATTGATGGCGGTGTACCACTTCTGTGGGGTTTCGCTTTTGACCCCTTCCTCCCCCAGATGCCACAAACTGGTGATGTCTCAAATGGGTTTTGTTACACTGGGAGGTAGAGGGAGGATTCTTGCTGCTTTCTCAGAGAAATAGTGTTAAGCTGTGTTACTGCACTCACTGAAAACAACTTGGTAATTTACTAGGAATGAAATGTTGCTATTATAATAAAATATATAAATTATAAAAATTGGATTGCTCTGTCAAGAAACTCAGAGATTCAAGTGCCTATTTGAATATATATATATGCAAATCTAATGGATGCAAGGCTATAAATGCAGAGGAGATAGAATGATTGCAGCAGTAGATTTGTGTAGTGATCAATCTATAAAAGTCAAACAGACAAGGCATTTTTAAAGGAAAATTAGGATATCATTAACAGATGAGTAAGTTTTCAGACAAGATAAAAGGAAGATAAACTGTGGTATTTGCCAGATAAAAGGAAGATATTTGTTTTCAAATTTTCAGGCCCCTCCAAAGTTGCTTGAATAGATGTGCACGTTAAAAAGCATCTCAGTCTGTCTGTCAGAAGAGCTCTCCTGGGTCCCTACAGATAAAATCCAACCTTTTCTTCACATAGCAAACTTCCTTGCTGTGTTTATCACCAGCAGCAGCTGTCAGGATGGAATTCAGGCTGCTCTTCTTCACTCCCTGGAGTTTCTTACAAGCTTGACTTGCTGGATACGTTTTTTTTTTTTACTTCTCTCAGTTTTGAGGCACACAAGCATTGTTTGTACATTGTTTTAGCAGAGTGATTCCACAAACAAAAATTGCAAGAGTGCAGATTGGTAGCAGAGGTTGAAAGCACAATAGAGATCCTGTATGAAATCAGAACAAGCTCTTGTGGATGAATTCAAAAGGAAATTTTGGAAAGAATCTGTTTCTAAATGTCAGTTTTTCCAAAGAGGCAGGGCAGGATGAAGAGAAGATTGCTTTGAGGAAATAGGACACTTGACTTTAGGAATCTGTAAGCCATCACATATTAATAGAAGGTAAATGGTATATGTGTATATTCTTATATTGACGAACACAAACCAGAATTGTAATGTATGTAAGACTGGAGCAGAAAAAGGCCAGTATATGCTAGGTCATAGAAGATGAATTGAAGAACCACCCCCTGGCAGTCAATGGCACTTTTTGATCACAAGCAAATCCATCAATAACCAATTACAATTTACAATCCCCATGCTACAAAAGCCCATGCATCATATCTCTGTACTGGAGTACAGGCAAGAATGATGCTGGGGCACCTACTGTCTTCTCAGTACTACTTGGAGGAAATAAGGATATTATGGAGTATTGCTTTGTTAATTTGCTCTCAATTAAAATGTTGTGCTAGAGTGAAAGCAGTCACAGGAAAGTAAACCATCACAAAGAGTGCTGCAGTGAACAGTGAGCACAAAGCACTCAGAAGTCTGCAGTGTGAAGCATGAACTCTAACGGGGATGTGTACAGTAGTAGGGATGCAAGGATGTCCTGTGGGCTGGCCAGAAACCTCTGGGCATTTTAAATTTTGGGTTTCATAGTGGTGGGACACATTGTCCTTTTATCTGAATTTATTTCTTCCTGAGCTTCTTATTGTGAGTTCTGGTACGTGTTCAACCAGCTTGCTGTGACATGAAATGCTTTGCAAATTCTTCTCAAGAATCACAGAAGTGCAAAAAAGAAAGGTTATTCTTCTGAGTCCTTGCAGATTCCTTGCTCTGTGAATATATACATATATATGCGTGTCTGTGTGTGTGTATATATATCTCTATTTCATTCATGTGGAAATAAGGTTGTGATTCATATATAAGGATGAGGACCTCAATGATGCCTAGAGGTTCAGAAAGTATAAATCATCAGAAGATCATTACCATTCCTATTCAGTGTTAGAAACCTGGCCAGATCTGCATCCAAAGACACCCACACTGCCTCCTTTTGTTAGCTGTGCATTTTCCCAGACAAGTCTAGTTTAGAAATGCTGGCCAAAGCAGAGAGTTAGTGTTGGTTTGAGTGCAGTCAGTGTTTTTAGGAGATGTCATTAATAAATCACTGTCAAATGTTCAAGCCCATAGTTCAGGTAGGACATTTTGTTACCAGTAGGGAAAGCCATGGTCAAGCTTCCCAGATGGAATTTAAACATGGGATAACACAAGAAGAATCAGCTTTGGATACAGTCTGGAAAAGTGGAGGTGTTAGTTCTCTTGTTAAGCACTGTAATACTACTGCAGTATTTGTGCACTTTCAAATATCAATAAATTGTCTTCCCAGCACCATATGAAGCATGGAAGTCCCTTCATTCCCCAGAAGAAAGGAAAGCTGATGATGTGTTTGTTTGCTGCCTTAACTGCACTGTGGTACAGCATGAGGTGCAGGCTGGCTGGGCCATGGCAGTGAGGACATGGGATTCTGCAAGCTGGCTGGGCAGAATTCACTCTGGGTCATTGCTGTCACCTCTGATGTGGCCTGTGTCTGACTTCTGTCTTTTTTCAAGACAGTTAGCAGAAATGCACACAGGCTTTTCTCTCTGGCTGCACTTTTTCTGGCTGATGTGTTGAATTTTAAACAAGCTATCTGGGTTTTCTGACAGTTTACTGTGGAAGGAGTATTTGCTGCTTGACTATTGATGTGTTATTCTTAAAATGGAATAGAAATAATTACAGTATCCAGTATTTCAAAATACATGCTGTCTAGCATGGCTTGTGAGGCACTTCCTTATTCTCAGTAGAGAAAAAGCAAACTTCTGATTGTAGTTCAGTGGACTTAATGTAGGCATGTCTCTTTCTCTGTGTGGAACTTGAGGGTTAGAGAGAGAAAAGAGGAAATTATTGGAAAGACTCCTCCTGCATCCTGGTTTCTTTCTTTCCCTCCCACAATGTTTGAAAAATTACTATCACTGTTAATGGCCAGGCCCTCTGATCTCTAATTAGAGAGAATGGTCAAAATGAGAGGCAAGACTTCTGAAATACAAAACTAACCTAAGTCGAGACTTCTTTCAGTCTTTGTCTGGATGCTGAGCTTAGGGCTAAGATATGGGCTGCTTGTGATGAAACACCCAAGGTCATGCACAGCACGGCAAGCAGTGCAGATTTTGAAATGCAACGTTGACCATGCAGAGGAACAAAATTTCCAAGGAAAACAATAGTGTGAATTAAGTGTTAGCTCCTGATGTTGGAGAGTGATGGTCTGCAGGGAGTTCGCCCATCTCAAGGGGCTGAGTATGTGATGCTGCTGGCACAGGACTGGGTCATTTTCCCAGAGGGAAGGAGGCAGCACAGAAGTCCCTCTGAGTTTTTTATCCTCCCAAACTTAGGTGGTGACAGACCCACCTCCTCTGGTTCTACCTGCATTTAAGCAGATGAGATCCGTAATTATTCTTTTGGTTGTTGCATAAATACTCCTGGAGTGGCAACATCCCTCATGCGTGGAGCAATATTGGCTGTGCCTGCAGCTGGTCAGCTGGGTGGAAAATAAAAAAAATCAACATCAGGTGGAAATGGATGGAAACTGGGAATTAGGGAGAAAAAAAGCTCTGAAAGCCTGAAAAAGCATTGGAGAAGTGCTGGTGTGTTTGACATTACACAGCACTGGCAACATCAGTGCTCTGTGTGCAGTGCTTGCTCGTGATGGCTTGGCTTTCTTGGAGTTTTTCATAGTCCCATAAAGGATATAAGCTTCTTGTTAGCTAACAAAACAAGCTGTGTAGTTTAATTAGCTCCCTGGGAAGGGAAAATCCCTGTGGATTTAGAATATGGCAAGACTCGTGGATTTAAAGAAGCTTTGCAAGCACAAACCACGTTTTTGGCTGGTCTCCTGACTTCCAGTCACAGAGGATTTTTTTTGTCCCTCTTACTGGCCCTCTGTGCTGTCTCCCTGTGTTTTGCAATGTAAAGAAAGCAATGTTTTTACTTAATGTGGGTTTTTAAATTTTTTTAATCAGCATTCTTGACTGAAGTTGGCAGAAGCCTCCACCTTTCTGCCCCACCACCTTCAATTTGTGTATTACAGGAGGGGGCTGCTACCCTGCTGACTGGCACATCACTCACAAAGCTGTGTGTTGATCTTCCTCCATGGGAACCCTTTCCTGAGAATCCCACTCAATTCTTAAACATCTGGCAACAGATTATGGTTAACTGCCGTTTTCAGCAGTTAAATCCAAAGTTGCCTGCCCCAAGGGACTCAGAAAAAGGAGAAAGCATCTGTTAATTTGTCTTGGGCTGTATTCCTGCACCACCTTTGTGGCAATCTGCTTCTTAGCTCTGAAGTGCAGTGTCAAGTATCCCCACACACAGCACAAGAACTGAAGAGCCCAGAGAGGTGTGTCCATCCCCATCATCCTCTTGCTTTTGTAGTTTGTGTCAGAAACTGCTCTTCAGTCTTGGAATTTCTGTGTTGCTCCTTGTAGTCTGACCTCTGCCTTAGGGAAAGTATCAGAAGGTGTCTTATTTTCTGATCAGTGGTTACAAGTTCATTTCTTATGGCATCCACTAGTACAGACACCTGGTTTCTTTTTTACATTGCTTGTCTTTGAAACAGTCAAGATTTATTAATCAGTTAGTATCTGGTTTCCTAATCCAGAAAGAAGACTTATGTATGGACTGAAAAAAATGTAATATTTCTATACAAACCTGCATAAACCTAGCATAGGATGACTTTTAGAAATAGTCTCTGTGGGAATGGTAGAAATCCTGGTTTTGAGTAGTTCCCAGATCATTAAGGGAGAACAGGTTTTCACAATTGTGATGCTGTAAATTAATATCTCTGAATGGGGAGGTGCTAAAAAATAAAAAAAATCCTATTGTAGCCCTATTCAGGGGGTTTCCCACTGGAGCTAGAGCCTGAGGACCTCCCATCCCTGAAGAATTTCTTCTTGCAGAGGTCCTAATCCTGACCACCAGCAAGACAGGTATCAGTCCAGTTAAATGCTGGGCAAATAATTATGAATCTTGAATTTGGCTTTCCCTGTCATATGGGTCAAGTAATTTCATTTTACTTATTAGTGAATGCCTAAATTTTTGGCTGGATTCAAGCATCTCTTTCCTGGAAAGCTAAAGACTTTGCACAGCTAAGATCCAGCACATTTCAAGCCACCTTATTCTAGCAATCATTGTAGAAAAATATTTTCTCCTTCTTTTTAGTCTTTACTTGGGATGAATCTTGTTGTCGTGAATATATTCTTTTCAATTTTACCTGATAGTTTGGGTTAATCTCTAAATGTATGTGTGTTTTTCTTTGTAAGTCCAAGAGGATTCTTACCAAACCAGGTGCAGATAAAGTTCTGGATACAGTTTCTAGATTGAAGTGCATTCATGGAAAGATGTAAGGTACAAATTTCTCGTTCAAAAATTATTATTTTCTGAGCTTTTGCCAATTAATAAAAAATCTTTCAAATGTGTGCAGAAGCAGTATCCTGTTATATATTTATCCAGAACCATCCTGTTTTACAGCCTCCTCCATTGGTATGCATAGAAATGTTCACAGCTTATTTCAGCTTGGGGTGTTCCTTTTCTCTTGTCCCAGACATGTCTTTGCTGTCTTTGTAAGTGCATTATTTCCCACCTTCTTCACAACTTTGCTGGCCCCTTCATGTTGGGTGCTTTGTGATGGCAAGGAGCCTGGGAGTCCTCCCCTGTAGGAAGTGCAGTGCAGAGAAGGTTCTGCAGGAGTGGCAGCCTGAGCTGGGCTTTGGGGCAGTGAAAGAGCCTGGGGAGGGCACTTTATGGCTGCACAATTCCCTGGTCCTTGCAAGCACCGGTGCATTTAGCCTTGGGTTTAACTTTGAACGTAAACCCTGTGATGCTTTTGATAGTCATGAACTGGTTTAAGTGGGTACCTCTAGGTTTCCAAACTGCCCACCATGTGAATTGTAACATCCCCACAGGACACTGATGCTTGGGGCTGCTGTTCAACAATGGATTAAACTCAGAGCAGCTTTGGAGAAGATCAAAACTTGCAAATTTTAACCCCCTGCCATGTTCACATCCTCTCTGATCTTTCTTTCTCTCTCACTCTCTGACAATACAGGAGACAATCGTGCTCTTTTTGAGCTTGTCCTATGGAAAAAGCAGTC
This sequence comes from Hypocryptadius cinnamomeus, assembly GCA_013400635.1. Lineage (NCBI taxonomy): Eukaryota > Metazoa > Chordata > Aves > Passeriformes > Zosteropidae > Hypocryptadius > Hypocryptadius cinnamomeus. The sequence goes on from VYZP01032377.1 coordinate 40,388, forward strand.
AAGCTTTCTGATCCCATGACACGCAAAAGAAGCACCCTGCTCTCGCAGGAGGAAAGACAAACACTGCTGTCACATCCTCCATGCCACCTCCCTAAGGCAAATTGTCCTTTAATCTAGGACTAAGTGGCAAATTGAAGCAGAGGACCATGAAGCAAGCTGGCAAATTAGTCTACTTAGAAGGCTGTGCTTTACATATTTGAACATAATTGAACCATCATGACTAATTCATGGAATAATTCTATGTTGACAGAAAAAGAGCCATCCATTCTCCTAAGATTAAATATCAGGAACTACTTTTTAATCCCCTTCTTTCTATCCTAATGGATGTGATCGTGAAACAGATGTATTTACTCCTTTTTATACATAAAGGAGTCTTTCTCAATTCTGCACTATAAAGGCATGACTAATGCAATGGACATCAAGAGGCTTATTGTTGCTTATGTGTCTTTGTAAGAGATGTCAAGGTCATTTTTCCTATTGTATCCCAGGCTTGTTCAGCAATGAAGTAAAAAAAAAAAACTATCATGCCACATTTTTTTTTTCTGCTTGAATAGTGCAGCAATCATATTTGCAGGGAGAAGCCTTCTGTTATTCCTACACTGGCTGCATCAAATTGACAGCAATTTTCTTGTAGATGGATATCTGTCTTGAACAGCTCCCTTTCCATTACAGTAGGCAACAGCTGGCTGTGTTGCACTGGGGCTCTGTATGGAATGCCTTGATGCCCACTGTTACTCCCAGAGAATTTCTTTCAGATTCCTTATTAGCTATTCTGTGCAGGTGCAAAAACAAATACTGAAAAAGATTTGATAATTCCTATAAAAGCATCCTGCTGTATAAAAAGGAGTAATTCTCTCATCCCTCGTTAATGCCTCTCTATAGGCTGATCCTTAGATGTGATACAGTGCCTTCAACACCATGAAAATCAGTGGAAAATTGGAAAGAGGAAAGGAAGCAAAATAGCAAGAACCTCAAGCTTGTGTGCCTTGAGGGTAAACAAGCAGTTTTGCTAGTAATCAGTGGCATTAAATAAGCAGTGTGTGATACAAGACATCAGTGACTTTCTTTGCTGTCTTATTTTTCTATCATGTCCTAGGACTATATGTTCAGCTATACTAACTGACTAAAATGCAAATTAGTAGTGGAAATACAGTTTTGTCTTTGCTGAATTATTGGGCTGATAAAGCACAAATTCTATTCTCTATCACCACTTGTTTTACTTCACGCTTGCTAATGCTCTTGAAGCAGTTGTATCTGTGAAATAGAGGTTCCCTTGTATTGAGTGGAATTTTACAGACCTGGACACTAGCATAAGAAGACAAAAAAGATTCCTCACATCGTCTTTTCTTACATCCAGCATCTCTTGGAGACTTTTTTAAAAATTATTTTTTGAAATCCATTAATGTCTCATCAATCTTTGTTGCATCTCTGGAGGCTCTGCACTATAATATGTCTGATGATCTTGTATCTTTTCACTTCCAGCTATTCCAATTGATCTGTTTCCTTTAGCTGTTGCTTTTAATATTTATTCTTCTTCTCAGTCTAGGCACTGTTTTTTCAGCTCTAACACCTTTGCTTTTTCCAAGCCAAGGCTTGTCTGATCTCCCTCGCTGTAATTCTCTCTGTGATTTCCTCTATCATCTTCCAAGACGGGTATCTCCACCTTCTTCCTCTGTGCCTGGTTTGAGGTCTCCCTATCCAGGTCCAGGCACCTCTTGCAGTGCCACCCCACTGTCTGTAGCTCAGATGAGTGGCTGGGCTTGTGCACACACATGGTGTTTTTTTGATCTGCAAAGCCACCAAGGCATCTTGCTGCAAATCCCTTAGGTACCACAACCTGGAAATACAGCCAGGACCAGCATCCTGCTCACATAGGCACTGGTGACCCCAGCCAGGGTGCACAAGGTTATGGTTAGGGGACCTGGAGCTATGTGAGAAAAGAGTTTGGGAAGAGCTTATGTTTCATAAAATTTTGCCAGGAGACTGAACTTCATCTGAAAGACTCTGCTCACGAGTGATTGATTTCTGGGTCTGTATGTGTATTTTCCTCCCGTGTGTAATCAGAAGCATAGTGAGCTGCCTTTTCATCCCAGCCACAGGTTTTCCCAGCTCTGTCACACCAACCCCCACTTCCTTTCTTTCATAGGCTAATTTTTAGAAAGCAGATCTTGCATCTGTACAGGACTTTGCTTTTAACTTTCCACGTGAACCAATGCCACTTCTGCTTCTCACATTTCTAGTTCGAGCCCAAATTCTTTCCTTGGTGGCTGCATGGGGCTGCTGCCCAGCCATGGTGCTGCTCACAGGTGCATGTGGGACCTTTTCCTCCCATTTCCCAGCATGGAGAGGGCCACATGATGAACATAAAGCCCTGCTGTGAGCCAGGGGTTGTGGTGTGACCTGATTTCCCCAAGTGCTGCCCTCCCAACCACCCCAAGAAGACCTGCTGTGTCCCTTCTTTCTGAGCAGTGTTTCTCTTTCTGCGATGTGGAACCTGCTCATCAGCCTGTGCAACCTGACTTTTATTAAAACTGCTGGTAGTTCTGCTGATTTGCACCTCCCAAGGAGCCAGCCTGTCCTGCTGGTCCATTATTTTAAATGATGAAAACATCAAAAGTGCTTGACTTTTCCTAATCAGAACCTCCATAATTTTCTGTGGTGATGTGATATCACTTTTAATTAATTAATTTAATTAATTAACTTTTTACTTGTTCTATTTTGTTGAAGAAATACTGTGAAGGTAAATTTTCTTCCCACCAACACCAAATTCACTGTGACACAACTAATAAAAAACTGGGGGGTCACCTCTGTCCTTGTGCAGTGCTGATGCAGAAGGAGCAGGGTTTCACTAAGCACCCAAAGAGCAGAACAAGGGGTGCTCCCTTGGAAGCTCACCTGGAAGTGCTTCGGAGAAGCATCAGCCCCAGCACCACTGGGTGGTCACCCCTTGGGGCAGGCAGGTGGCCACCCCCAAGCTGCCACCATTGCCCTTCCTGTGGAAACTGTGGAATGTGGGAAAACTTGCAGTGTGGTTTCAAGCATGCAGATGCAGAGTGGTTCATTGCTTATGCCAGGGTGAAATGAAAGGAAATCAGTCTCCAAGGGGCAGCTCTGGGAACACACGTATTTCTTTAAATAAGGATCTTGTGTTATGAGAGCAAGTGATGCCATAGGTAGGGAGTGATGGGCTCGTTGCCATGGGAACTGCTCTTTCTACTTGAATAACAAAATCAATAATTGCCAAAAATCTCCACTGCGTGTTTGGAGTTTGGTCCCCTTTTTTCATGTAGGTTTTATGAGAGGGGACACGATGGGTTCTGCAGGAAAACAAAATCTCTGCGAGTGCTATGTGCTGTTTCCTGCCCATCTTGGGCCCTGTGTGGAGATAAATTAATGCCATACCTTAATTTAGATAGATGGAGGCTTTATCCTGCCATGCTGAAGGCCTGATTCTCTAACCCTTGCCTTTATTTGAGGGGAGCAAAGCCTGTGCTGTTAGGAATGGTAACCAAAATTCCAGCAAGGTTACCAGTACTGGTCAAGATAGCTGGCAGCAGTAAAGACTGCGTAGACAGACTACAACAGATTGTAGGGGTTGCTGAGTTTGAGCCAGGTGGTCACTGTAATTACCTATAGTTCTGAATCCCTTCCTATGGAGAAAGGAAATCCTGTTTGGGGATAGGTGAGCCAGGCTCTTCCCTGGCACAACTCCTCAGAGCTGTGGACATGGCTCCCTTATGTTCCAGAGACCGCCTGGGAGCTGGCACTCCTCCATCAGCATGGTGCCAAAAAAAGGTATCGCTCCAAGTGCGTCATGCAGGTTTCTTTTCACTCCCACTTTGGTCAGCAGTGAAATAATTCCCGGTGTTGCTGCGTTAGAGGCTCGTTACTGGGAATGATGCTAATGCCCCCCTGAGATGAGCAGAGGTGATTCATGCTGTCTGAACCGCTGGGTTTGCTTGTTTACAAACTCAAGCTGCTGGTGTGACAGCTCAGTAACATCCCAGGTTATCGGTTAGGTTTTTCTCATACTGAATTTCCTTTTTGATGATTTTTTTTGGGGGGAAAAGCCTTGGAGGGACCTGTTACATTTCTGCATATGTTTTGTGTGTTTGTGCTAGCAAATAGATAGAGGAATTGATTTATATGTAAATATTTGTGTTTACCATTTTGATGTATTCAGCAAAATGATTTAATGATGACAGGATATAGTTCGTGAACATTTCCTCCCTCAGCTACTTTCAGTAATGCTGATCTTTCACACCTGGGAACCCCAGGGACCTATTTAATCTCTGCAGTTTACAAAATATATCAAGAACCTGAGAACAAACACCAAAATACTCAGAAAAAAAAAGTTATTTTATTCCCTTCCTATCATAATCAACTTGTTTATACTGGTAGGTTATTTTATTTTGTCAGATTGCAATATCACACACTGGGGGCATTTATACTCTCAACATACATATATATATATTTTTTTTCAAAGAGAGACTAGATTTTATTGTTTGTATATTATTTTATCCACAAGGAGTTTGAGGAAGGCAGCTGTCAAGGCCTGGAGTCCCACTAGAGCCAGCAGACAGGATCTGATCATTGCACCGGTGCAGATGTGGGTGTTACAGTAAGGAGACCACTGGAAATGGCAGCATATGGGATCATCACACATTTTCCAATTGGTTGTTTTCCCAAGGCTTTGCCTGGGCATGCAGGCACCCCTCATATCAGCTGTTGCTCAGTGTCTTAGTCCCACAATGGCCCCAGTTTTACTCTACAAATTTATTGCAGTTGGTCTGACTGTTCATGTGTTCATGTCTACAATTGTAGGATGCTGGCAGTGAATCTATCAGGAGTTAGTTTCCAACTTGTGAAATTAGTTAAGCTCAGTCAGCTTTGTACATTTGGGAAATTGTTTGTTTGTTATCTTCAAAACATTAAGGCCATAGAAATGCCCTTGGACTGTGCAGGTAATTGAAATATTGAGTATAGTATCACATATACTGTTCTCCATTTGTTTTACAGGGTTGGGGAAATTCACTAGGTTCACAAACTGACAAAGCCTGCAAATTGGAGTTCAACTTCAAGCTGGCTTTTTTAGTCATAGTTTTAAGTAATTCATGTGACTCAGACAGTTGGGTCCTCATCTGCTGCACAACCTGCTGAGGGCTGATGGAACTCTGTGAGATAAGCATGGCATGGCATGAGCCAACAATACCTGAGCTGGTGCAAATCTGTGTCAGGAGAATCTTTAGAAGCCTTATAAATTCATCAATGACTTTAAATTGTATGCCTTATTTTGGGCTGGCAAAACAATTCTAGGAATCTGTTTTTTCCAGATGAGTGACTAGAAGAAGAAGCCCCTTTTATGGGGAATCATATTTTCGAGGTTTTTTAGTTTACTATGTTTATTAGTGGGATTATTTAATAAGGAATATGAATATTCCCATTGATTCATCCTTCCAGTCTCACTGAAGGGAAATGTTGTATACTGCCTCCATTTTCTTTCTGGTAGGGGCAGAACTCTGGTGTCCCCCCCTCCAACATCTGGTTTCATTGTCAGGAATTCATATTCATTATTTACCTTTGTCTAGCAGGGCTGCCACCTGAAATATCTCTTGTTGCTCTTAATGATTTAGACTGTTTTTCAACAACTTCTTAAATTTCCAGAAAGAGACCGTTAAGGAGTTTCAAACGTGTGGGAGATGAATTGATTTTTAAAATTTTTTTCTTTTTTTCTTTTTCTTTTTTGAGAATGAAATGGTAGCTTTCCATCCAAGATGTAATTCAGTGTAATGAGCCTACAAAATGAACAGGCATCTGTAATTAGGGCGCACCAGCCTTGAAAATCATGAGTCACAATAAGTGTTGTTATTTTAGAAAAGACACCACCACCAGTCTGGAAGAAGATGGAGCTCTCAAAGTGCAGATCTCCATCTTCTTCCAGTTCCCTGTGTCTACCTGGACTGAGTATCTCCTGGAGATCTTGGCACTCTCTTTTTGAGGAACAGGACAAGGATAAATATGACACTGAAGAGATTATAGAAGACTCAGTCTGATCCCGTCTCACAACTGCCTGTGTACCAAGCTGTGGGGTGTGGGGTCATTGTCTTCCAAGCTGTTTTCTTGTACTTATTGCCCTCCAGTGTGGAGGAATAGAATGTAAAAAGACAAAGATAGTGTAAAAGGTAATCTCACCCCTGAGGAGTTGCAGCTATACCTAATTACCAAAGATTAGAAACAAGAAGATGCCCCTAACAAGCCACAGCTGTGTCCAATGAGGGCAAGTACTATAGAAGAAGAGTGGGTTAGCTGGTTGAAGAGATCACTTTAGCTGGGTGAAGAGATCACATGGAGCTTTGTGTGCTGAGCTGAGATGAAGGAGTTAGTGCCGTGAGGAGCTACCCGTCAGAAACCACCGAGAAGGTACGAAACCTTTACATTAAGATGGCAACACCAGAGTACAGGGATCTCTCGAGACCGTGGGCAGAGATGTCTCCCTGTGTGCCAAAACAAGAAGGGACAGGACAGAGAGATTTAAAAATTCTTCTCTCCCCCGATTTTGAAAGCATCTCCAAGGATATTCCTTTTCAGATTTATTTATCCACTTTGTCAGCGAAAGTAGTTGTCTTTTTTATTTTAATTTTATTTTATTTTATGGACATGTGCTTGTTTCTAGCTTCCTCTGACCCTCCTCAGGTCTTCCTGAGGTGCTGACCTTGGCTCAGGCCACAGAAGAGCCTCACTGACATGTCCCTCCATCCAAACTTTTTGGAGAGCATCTTTTTTGCTGTTACAGAGCTGTCATGTTTGCCAGAAAATCAAACCCTCTGACACAGAAGGCATAAAGCTGACGTGAAGCCAGCATTGGTCTATATTTAAACCATACCCCCTCCCGAATAACTGGGAGTAATTGAGGGTTTGATGGATGAACTCTGTTTCTCCAGTCATTCACTGATGAACCTTTGCACCTACTTGAAATTCATAGAAATTCCTGTTATTGAGCCTGTTTACTGTGTACATGATGAATGTGGGCCCAGCTTGCTCTAATATGCTTTTGCAGTTTCCCTTATATTTTATTTTACTGAAGATCTCCCCTCTCCTTTGTCTTGATGGTTGGCAAAGAGCCAGTTGTTGGAGTAGCCATCATTCCTGGGGGCTATCAGCTTTGATTTTTCTCTTACATGCTGCATTCCTGCTGGCTGCACACTGGAAAGCTGTGTTATAAATCTAAAATCTGTGTCTGAATCAATATGATTTCTATCCCTGCTACTGACAGGAGCTGCTACCGAGCTTGCCAGTACATTGCTGTGAATTAGAGAAATTGCCATCTAAATTTCTTCAGGGAATGGAGCAAAGATAATAAGAGAACCAGGCAGGACAGTCAAGGAAATTGGAGGTGTTTTGGCCTGGGAAGCCAACAGTTAAAATAATCCCCTTTATTACAGAACAGCACCAACACACTTGGTAGAATAATAGCATTGGATATATACTTCAGATTTGCATGGTGCAGCATTTATCATTATGGAAATGGAATTATGTGTTTTCAGAATGGTCTGCAGTAGTTTGCTCCACTGCAGTCTTACAGAAGGAAAAATAAATATGCTCAGGGTGCTGAGGGGTCATTACTTCATATCTGTATGAGATCTTAAAGCAGAACTACGTGAATTTCTTTTTGTGGTGGGTTGACTCTGGCTGGATGCCAGGTGCACATCAAATCTGCTCTGTTGCTCCCCTCCTCAACTGGACAGGGAAGAGAAAACATAACAAAAGTCTTGTGGGTTGAGATAAGGGCAGTGGCATGTCCATCTTGCAGACATCTGGCTCTATTGGACATGGAGAAACTTCCAGTGGCTTCTCACAGAAGTCATTCAGAAGCCTCCCTCTGCCAAAGCCTTGATACTCAAACCCAATACAATTATGTATTTTAGCACTGTCTGAAATCTAAAATAACTTTGCATTTTTAACGAAATCAGGGGTCAGGTAAAGCTAATAGTATGCTATCAAAGAGGTCAGTAGTTTTTCACTTATTCCTATTTTTCTTACAGAAATAGTATAGAGAAATTCAAGTGACTGTATACCATGTAGTAGAACAGTTTTAGGGTAGGAGTTTCCCTAATTTCTACTAACAGCATCTGTGAGAAAAAGCCTCGGGGACAGCAGAAATACATTATGTGGGAAGTCACAGTGCAGCATCCTGTGACTGTAAGTCACAAATGTATTTGCTCTTTTCTAATACACAGACTGTGCTCAGTGGCATTTTTTCAGCTTAGCTGGTAGACAAGGCAGTGACTCCAGTGAGGGCAGGATATTATCACCTTCTGTAAAGCGATAATCTTTCATGTCTTATCGCCTTTATAGACTGCCTCAGTCCCTGATTCCCAGGAGAGTGTGCACTGAAGCACTTCCATGGACTTGCCCTATTTCTGCACTCTGCTTTGGGCACTTGTTATAGCAAAAACCCTCTGGGAGGAGCTGAGTCACCTCTGGTCCTACACTGTACAGCCATTCCTATGTCTTTCCTTTCATTTCCTGACCTAGAGATGTGGGGACAACCACTTGCAGACTGAGTTAGCATGTAAAACAGGTCCCTACATCCACAGGCCTGAGCCTTTACTGTTGCAAACTACCACATTGAATAATTCCCACTATCAATGAATCCGGATCCACTTTAGAGTGGCAGTGTTTTTCAGGCAGCTTGGGTTACGTGTGCAAAGATACAGTAGTTTGAGAGGAAAACTCCAACAACTCAGAGGGGAAATCAGAGGGTTGCAGACGACTACAGTGCTCTTCTCCGATGAGCTGTGCATGGTTGCAGCCCCCACAGTTGCTTATTTATAGAATGCTTACAGATCATATGAAGGCTGTAAACTTGAAAATATGGTAGTCCAAATAATTTGGCTTAGTTCATTAATTTTGAATACTGCTTTAACACCAGAGTGCTCTAGTCCCCAAGTTACATTTATTCCTGGCCAGTTTATCCTCATGTGTTGTTCCACTGTGCTTCCAACCCCTCTTTACAGAGGGCAGCTGTGTGTCCACTCCATCCTGTCTCATGGCTAGAATAGAACAAACCAAACCTTAGATCGCAATTGTAAACCAGCTCCCTCTTCCCTACTCTTCTTGGCATCCAGCTGAGAAGTATCTGATTCACGATGGCATTTAAGTGCACAGTCTACTACTTTTTATAATTAAATTTCCACTGTTTCTCCCTCCAGGGTTCTCTAGTTTTTCTTAGACAATTTTTAAATTGTCATCTTTACTACCTGTGAGTTCTCACTTTGAAATCTTGGTAAGAAATGTGCTGATTGCACAATGTAAACAATGAAAGCACTAATGAATAGAAAAAAATTGAAAAGATTGATCAATAATGAATTCTGCTCATAATCTTCCTCTGGCCTGATGAAACCTTTCTTCAGCCCAGCTGGTTGCAGTCACTTTAGTCACTTGAAATTTCCTGTATTAATTCTCGGTTTATGCTGTAATACTCCACAGTGGTTTAACAAAGTTCCAATAAATGTAATTTACCACATTTTCCTTCATCTAGATAATAAGTTTTTTCTGTCAAAGAAAGACAAAAAATCTAGTCCAACATAACTGGAATTGCTAAATATATCCTAAATGTTATCCCTTTTTTTATTTTTAATGACTCTTTTCTTCTCTACTTTCTTCTGAACACTTGCTGGTGAGACCAGACTGTTCTATCTCAAGGATACTCTCAAAGTTCTGTTCATCTCTTTCTAAAAAAAACCCAAACAGTGTTTGCTCTTCTTCCAAGTACTGCTGCAAAAATCCCAGTGATGGAGGTCACTGCGCTGCCTTTGCCTCTTTAACATGATTGTCTGGAAAAGGGCAAAACCATCTCAACTTGGATTTTGGATGGATTCTAGATATCCCTTAATGTTTTCAGCCTCTAAATCCCATCCTATCCCATCCTTGGTTTTAGCAGTCCAAATTATCAGTCCTCCTTCCCTCTGGGAATGCTTTTCCGCAGGCTTCTTCCCTGGCTTCATGTGGAAACTTCAAAGAGCACATTTTCCCTTGGATATATGGAAATACCAAGCCTCTAGCATTCCAAAGGCTCCAAGCTTTTCAGTCCAGCAGACTTACATTTGCAGGAGATCTCCTTATTTTTCCCACATGTGCCTTTGTAAGACTCCAATCTCTCTCTTTGATTCTTTAAAGATAAACAGCTCAGGATTTCTCCATTCCAGACTACTTCCTTCAAGTGGCTCTTTCACAATCCCTTCATTAGGTGCCAAACCCAACTTTAAAAGAGCATCAGCTCTTGCTGGCTCAGTGCCTGCATCTTCTGCTGTCTGTCAGCTCTCACATTCAGACACCCACCTCTGAGGGGAATCGTGCACAAAGCAGAGTCTTCACTGTCATGCCCAGCCTAACAGCAGGGCTTGATCTTCACAGACACTCCAGTTCCTAGGCAGGAGGTGTCACTCTAACTACCTGGCAATTATGTCAGCCAAAATTATCGTGAAGTACTGCATGTAGCTGGTGGTTTTCCACCCCAGGTGTCAGAGGGTATGGTACAGAGCCAAACACCTTGTGTTGAGGACAGGAAATGAGACCAATTCTGTGATGACATCAATCACGTCAATAGTGATGAGCAAACAGAAGGTCATCGCTTTTTGGCAAGGCTCCTGGAGCTCAGTAACAACAGTGGTTAAACTAACTTGAGGTTTCTGGAGCTGTATCATCATGCTAATTTTGGAGAGGCAATAGCATTAACTGAAGCCTAGATGACTTGTTGAATTTGTCAGATTAGGGCAATTTGCTGATATGATTCTATTTTCATTCACTGTAGTTTTGTCTTGGAACATTTAACTTCACATGTTTACTTAGTCCTGTATTGCAATTGAATCTCTTATCTTGCGTACACCTAGCCTAGATTCCCAGGCCTTTAGAGAAAAGGGGCTGTTATTTTCATACCTGATTTGAAAATTTTGATATGTTGGCTGCATTTTCAAAGTGTTTCCATGATCAGGGATAAAAAGACTTGCAGGAATTTTTTTGGGGTGGGGGATTGCTGAGAACTCACAAAAAATCCTCTGTGCTCCTTTCAGTAACATTAACATTTGTCGAAAGCCTGGCCCTCTGGTCTTGGGAACATGACCATGTGTGAACTGCAAAAGTCAAACTAAACTGCCCCTAAGCTCCTAAAATGACTGATAAGCTGCCAATTTGACTCTGGCCGTCCAGTGCTGTTGAGGCCAGATCACTTGGGATTTGGATGGGGTGTGTTGACCATGTCTAGAGACTGGAACCTGCCCCTTTTCTCATTCTCATTTTGGTTCAGGCAAAACCATTTTTGGGTTACTCTTGACAGCAGCTTTGGTACCCCTTGTGTTTGAAATGCTTTATGATGCTGTCAGAGATGGATCTGCTTCAGGGAAAGCATCCTTACTGAAAAGCATTTCTCACTGCCTTTTGGGAAACAGATTCCCTCTTGATCTCAGAGCTTTGGGCTGCTGGAGGAAGGGAGGGATAGCCCAGAGTATTTGCTGTCATCACAGACATCACAGTGTGTAGAGAACTGGGCATGCAGCAAGAGTGAAAGCCAGTCCCTTGTCATCAGTGATGCTGTGTCAAAGTGAAATGCAGTGCATAAAGGAGGCTGGAAAATGTGAAATTGAAGGCTTAAAAGCCTTTTTTCATTCTTTTTTTTTCCCTCTGGAGTCTCCTGAAAACAAAGCCAATGCCCCTTGGCTTGAAAGGGTGAATGACTGCAGGATCCTATAAAGCAAAAGCACTGTGTTCCCTTGAAATAAAATTTTGCACAAAGGCAGCTTGCATTACGTCCCTGCTTGAATGCTTTTTAGAACTACTCTGGATCAGCAGCCTCTTGTAATTGCTTTAAGCCTGCTATTCCACTACTGCAGGTCTAATCTTTGTTTTCAAAGTAGTGGCAGTGGTTGCTCTAAGCTACATGCAGTCTTCAGACAAACACTTCATCATTTTGGCACCTGTTGTTCCCTAAAATCTGTGGGTTTGGCTCAGGTATCCTCAGTTCCAGTTCTGCAGATGGAGTTTGTCACCAGTTCAGTCACAGAAAAGTCATCCACATGTCTGTGGGATGTGCGTGTAACCAGGGTTACAGCCCTGGATCTAGTCCTTTTGTCTGCAGGACAGACTTTTTGTGACATCAGTGCAACTGAATATCCAGAACTGTGAACAAAAATTTAACTTTTGCTCCAGGGTTTGCTTTGACTGAAGCTGCAGTTTTAGAGACTTGCTAACTGAGGCTCTTCTTCTCAGAGATGCTATTAAAAATTAGAATTTAAAGAATTTTGAATGATTTTTTGATTCTTATTTTTACAACTTGTGAAGAAATATGATTTCTAGAAAGGACACAGTAAAAACTGTTTTTTAAAATCATTCATTTACCTTTTAAGGTATTTCAGACTTTGATACCTGAAAATTGGAGGCATGCAAAACCATTAATTACTCCTGGTATTCTATTCTGTATCCTATTTGCCTTTCTTCGTAGGGTAAAATTTGCTGCGCAGAACTCATGTAGGAAAAAAAAAAGAAATTGAAAAATTTTATAATGAACACAAAATCTGGGCTCACTTCAACACTGAGCAATTCAGATCAAAATTGGTGCCTCTGGGTTGCAATTTCTCTTAGGAGTATTTTTATACTCACACAAAACAAAAGTTTCTACTGGAAAAGATGATCAAATAACCTTAAATCCTAGTTTCAGAGCATTTCAGGTTTGTGTTTGATATTTGCCAGATGTGCCCCACTGTAGCACCCACAATGATTTTGCTGCAGAGCCCTGGGAAAGGAGAGCCTGGTGCCTGCACGTGTCCTTCCCACCCCTGCCACTTCCCCATCAAGGTGTGTGTGTGCTCCCTGCCAAGCTGTGTCCCAGCAACCAGTAATTCCTGACTGAAATGCCATCTCCCATTGCACTCCTGCCTGCTGTGCTACAAGTTCAGCAAAGTGCTGTCAGTTTAAGCAGCTGTTATTCTGCCTCCTGGAGAGCAGCTCCTGTCTGCAGTGCTGTGAGGCAGCAGTGATGGGAATCCAGCACTGTGAGAGAGTGGGCACAGACTCCTCTGAGGTGCAACTGTGTGAGCACTTGTGTAGGGTGGCAACAGGCAGCTTCATCTCCTCCATTGTTCTGATGTTCCCCCAGTCCCCTTCCCCAGGAATGGGAGAATATGGCTGTATTTGACTTGAGACCATCCACTCCTCTCTTCTGGCAGAGCTGTTGCCAGCAGTATTTGCTTTCAGCTTGCTGCAGTGCCCCCATTTTATATGTGACTATTGGAGAAGTAAAAACTGTTTCAAATCACTATTCCCCAGCAGCTTCCCTCCTATATCTATGTCCCTGCGTGGCAACTCCTTGTCCATGCTCTCTTAGTAGGGATTGCTTGTACAAAAAGATGCTTTCCCATGTCTTTCCAGGCTTTTCTGTCCTCTGAAAGGTACATGGCAAGCTATTGTCTGGTGTCAAATTTTATTGCATTTTCTTTCCTTCCAGTAGAATCACTAAGAGGCAGCAAAATGTTGGATGTTTGTGTTGTCTGTCTTATAAAGTCATTTACCAAGGGAGGAAGTGTTTCAGTCTCTCCTTAACACAAGTGCAGACATATATTACTTTCCATTATCTGGATCAGTGGGCTGAGGCAAATTGCATGAGTCTCATGAACGGCAAGTGCCAGGTCCTGCCCTTGGGTCACAACANGAGCCTGTGCAGAGAGGGCAGCAGAGCTGGTGAAGGCCCTGGAGAATAAACTGTATCAGGAGCAACTGAGGGGGCTGGGGTTGCTTAGCCTGGAGAAAAGGAGGATCAGGGGTGACCATATCACTCTCTACAACTCCCTGAAAGGACATTGTAGCCAGATGGAGGTTAGCCTCTTCTCCCAGGCAACCAGGACAAGAGGACTTAGCCTCAAGCTGTGCTGGGAGAGGTACAGGTTGGATATAATGAGGAATTTCTCCACTGGAAGACTGGTCAGGCACTGGAACGCTGTCCAAAGAGGTGGTGGAGTGCCAGTACTGTCCCTGAAGGTGTTCGAGAAACAACTGGATATGGCACTTAAAGCTGTGGTCCAGTTGTCAAGATGGTGATCTAAGGCTGGACTCGGTGATCTTGAAGGTCTTTTCCAACTTTAATGATTCTGTGATTCTGTGATGAAGGAAATCTCTTACCAGCTTTCAGTTGTGCTTTGCTTTCAGTTGTGCTTGCTTTGCATTTCTTTTTTTTTCCTCAAAGATTGCCAAATATTTCCTCCCAGGTTCCTGGAGTATTTTTCCACGTTTACAGATTTAATTTTGGTTTGTTTATTTCTCCTGATATTATGCCTTTTCAGACCATAGAAGCATTTTGGAAGTTGTTCAAATATTACTTTTTGACATATCTCCAAGCCAGTCTTGGAGAGCCAGTCTTTATCTGCTTTGCATTTTCTGATCAGGCTATTCATCATGAAGTTATTAGTTTTAAATTATCTTCCCTCCTGCTTTCCAGGTCCTCTTACTGTTATGAACAGAGTTTTCCACTTCTTATTTTTGCCTGCAGATACAATGTTTTATTGAATCTCTGAGCCCTGAGTTCTCAGTTTTATTCCCACTTGTCATATTTATGCTCTGAAATTCCAGCTACTGACACTACTTTACTTGGCAGAATCTAGCACTGCTTCTTGAAGACTTCTGTATCTGTGGGGTTTTTTTAGCTATTTAACCTTTACTGAGGAATAGCTTAGAAAAAGTAACTGCATTCTTAGTGACAAACTTTTCTAGTTGATGATGCATACATTTTTAATATGACACCAAAGTATTATGTATTTTATGTGCTAGTCAGAAATAATCTCTGCATATCAGGAGTTAGTTAACCCACCCCTCCAATGACTAAGGGAGTCATGAGCAGGTGACTCAGTTTACTTCAGCGTGTGACAGGTACTGTAAGGCAGTTGCAGGACATTATGGACAGGGCTTGTATCCTCTGAGTTTATCTACCTACAGCTTTGATATATCTGTCTGAACTTGTCTTCGTTTCCTTTTCTGGGCTTTGATAGAGTCATGGCAGAAAAAGAGGGTTCTTCAGAGGACAAGTCAGTGTATTACAGACCAGCCTCTAGCCCTTTTATGCAGCAGTAGAGTTCAAATACAGTTGCACTTTTTTGAGAAAGGTATTTATCAGTCTTCGTGACAAACATACAGACCACACTGGTCTTACCTTGACATTAGAGAGCCAAACTGAGGTCACAGCAAAATACAATAAGGACAACACAGAACCAACAGACTGAGTCAGAGATTTCCTAGAAACATGGACAGCTGAATGAGCCTGATCACAAACAACCAAAGAGATATGCTTGCTTTATATGTGATAGGGTAGCTTTATTTTAGTAGGTGTCATGGTTATGACACCTACATGGTTATACCCCAGCCAGCAGCCAAGCCCCACACAGCCACTTGATTACTCCCCCACCAGCAGGATTGGTGAAAGAATCAGAAGAGCAAAACCCAGAAAACTCATGGGCTGAGATCAAGGCAGTTTAATAGAGAAAGCAAGAGCTGTCCATGCAAAGCAAACCAAGGGATTTATTCACTGTTTCCCATGGGCAGGCAGGTGTTCAGCCATCTCCAGGAGAGCAGGGCCCCGTCACACACAATGGTGACTTGGGAAGACAAACACCATCACTCCAAACCTCTTTCTCCTTTTCCCCCCCACTTTATTATATTATTATATATAAAGTAATGTGGGAATCATGCTAAGTGGTGGGACTTTATTTCCCACTTATTTATTTTTATGTCACATGATCTGCAATGTCCCTTTGGTCAGTTTGGGTCACCTGTCCTTGCTGTATCTCCTCCCATGCAATCCCAGCTTCCCAGCCAGTGTGGCAGTATGGAAAGCAGAAAAAGCCTTGGCTGTGTGCAAGCCCTGCTCAGCACTAAGAAACAGATCTCTACATTATCAACCCTGTGTTCAGCACAAATCCAAAACACCACCACATACCAGCAACTGTGAAGAAAATTAAGCCTACCCCAGGCAAAACCAGCACAGGAGTGCAGATAATAAAGAACAGCCCCACTAATGGGTGAGGCTCTCATATTTTTTTCATGGGTGCACCTGCAGGTTCTCTTCTGTGCACAGCTCCAGCTCTCCACAGAGAGCTAAGTGAAGCTTCTGAGTTCATTGAATTTAATTTCTTATTCAGCATATAATTTGATATAATTTGTCTTCACTCAATGTGCATTACATATATTGCATTTATTGTTTCTTGAGCCCTTATGAAGAGTAGTTAAGGTTTTTCATCAAGTACACAGATTCTTTTTCTTTACTTCTTTTAAAGATTGTGAAATCTGGTTTTCTCCTCATGGGAGGGACATTCCTTGAAAGTTTCTTGAAATTGGACATGAAGGTCAAGAGAAGGAACTGCACCCATTTTGGAAGGGAGCTTCTCTTCCTTCACTGACTGGGGCAGAGAGGAAGCCACAGAGGCTCCCTGTCCTCAAAATAATAAAGGTTATTACTAACCTTGCCAATTTTTGTGGATATCCCCAGGCAGATGGGATAACTCCTCACAAGTTTGCTCACAATTTAGCCTAACACAAGAGTAGCTAGGCAGCAGGTTTGTCTGCTCATTGTGTGTGTCAAGCATGGCAGCTGGGGTAGGGGAGATAGTCCCGAGAGAGGCAGTGCTCCTTTCTGTCAGCCGTGATGCTTCCCTGGGTCCTGGTAGGTGTCAGATGTGGCACAGAGGAGCTGATACTGGTACCTGCTGGTACCTGTTGTTGAACTGGGATGCTGGATGTACTCTGCTCATTCTCTGTGGCATGGATTGGCAGCTCTTCAGTGGCCAGGGTTCTGCAGACATTACATTCCCGTTCACAGAGTGGGATATCTTTCCTCTACCACTCATGGTCCTCACATGAGTGCCAAAACTGTCCCAAGCCAAGGTGCAGCTCAGAGAAGAGAGTTTTAAAAAAAATTATGTTATTATTTAAATGCCAGAATAAGATTCATCTACTGTGGCATTTTAAGATTATTTAAATACCACATTGTCTTGATCTAGTCAGTATTAACGACTAGAATTTATTAATGATTTCACAACACATGGCAAGAAAACATGCTTCAGCAGCATATTTTCTTTTCCACATGACAGAATAGCAAGTCCCTTCAGGAGCATATCAATGGCTTTATCTTGGCTCATCAGTGCAAGTCTTCCATCTGTCCTGTTACAACCACGTGAAGGAAACAAACAAATTAAAATAGTTTATATACACTGATTATTCTTTTGTGCCTCAGGCCTGAAAAGACTACATATTATTTCACTAAAATAATGGTTTTGGCAATATCCAGAATTGAAATAGCTGATTTAATTGTTTGCTTGAAAGTACATCCAACAAGCTCCAAGTTCTTCACCACTTAGTTCCACAGACATGACACATATGCTCCGGACCTTCAGGAACAATAATGTTTATTGCAAGCAAGTCAAATGTTCACCAAAACATGTAAATAGGAGCAGTAGCAGCAGATGTCCAAACAAAACCAGTACTGTGCTGTCCAAGTTTCAGCTTGGCACCCATCTTAAACAAGCTCTTCACAGGGGAAGGTTATCCTATCTACAAAAGCTATGTTAAAACAGTGAAGTAAATCTGTCCAGTTGAGCTTTTGCCGTCTGAAAAGCTACTGCTCTAACTTTATACTAATTCTTCCAAAATTTGTCATCCTTAAATGTAGGTTTTGGTACATTAGCTCATCTTGCATAGTTTTTTACTTTATGTTCCTCATATTCTAAGTAATTTTGTTGCTCATCTGTTTCCACATGATCCTGTCAGTTAGAGTCCCACAGCATGTCTCACTGAAGTTGACTCCAGCTTCCCCTTCACATTTCCAAAGAACAGCGAACAAAGAGAATTTAGAAAAAGCTTCAAGACAAGAGACATAGTGAAAAAAAATTACAACCTCCTTGGAGAAAGTGTTTGGCATACAAGTAAAATATATGACTGGACCATCTTGTCAGAATCTGATTTGGGCATTTGTCTTTGCACTAGATACCTTATAGTGACAGCACAGGACAAGTATTCACTCATCTCTTCTGGTCTTCACATTTCTGTGTGATGTAGTCATAGGATATAATTTATGATCACCTCTTCTAGGCAAATGGGGTGACCCAAGACACTCTTCACTAAAACAGGTTTGAAGCAAGGAGGCAGGGAGGACTGCCAGGATAAAGTGCAGAGGGATTTAGAAAAGAGAAAAATCCTTAAGGCGAATGTTTGAGAGCCAAGTTGAGAGAGTCTTCAACTGAAATTTCACTAGTGTTTAAGATTGATTTATTAATAAAATCAAGGTTGACACTCAGCTGTTCTTGAAGTAGTACAAACAGGCTTGGCAGCAGGGCTTTCAGTGTTGTTAGACTGATTTAACTGGAGAATAAGGCTTTATTTCACAGGCTCCATACTATATTGAGGGCTGTATAGTAGCTATTTGCAGTGTGTTTCTTGGTGTAGTGCATACAAGAGGCTCATTGGTTTTCTTTCCCAGGTATTTTACCAAATATTGTTCCCAGCTCCTCTTAAAGACACAAGTGGATTTTGATATCCCTTTTCTAGTGTTACTCTCATGGTATTCCTCTGAAACCCTTGGCAAAGCTTTCCGTCCACAGTAGGATTTTTTTGTTTGTTTTTAAATAGGAGTGCACTGAATGTGTGAGACATCAAGACACTGAGCCTGATTCCAGCTGTGTTTTTATAGTATGAGTTTAACTCTCCTGACAGTAGCTATCTTCTTGATTTTGACACATGTCATTGGAGTAAGGTAAAAAGATGATGTAAGTTTAAAATCCAATCCAAAATCTTAGTTCTTCTGTTGCATATCCTTACAGACTTTTCTGCAATTATGTTCTTATACACACTCATAAAGACTGATCATCTATTTGGTTGATTTTTATTCAGCTTTAAAACTTTCCTTAGAAAAATCAGTGTGAAATGTAATTTTACCTTTTCAAACACAACTAAATATTGACTTCAGGCTATATCTATTTGACAAGAGACTCCGATTGAGGGTTGGTGAAAACAGTCCAATTGTTGCTTTAGCTCACTGGCCGAGGTGTCTAGAAAAGATGCAGAGAAGGAACACAGTCTTGTACCTGTTTGATGTATTGTTCTTGGTTCCAGAAACATTGCTGCCCCTCTGTGCTCCAGTGCTGGCAAAGGCATGCCTTGTGGAAAATGCAAACCCTGGACTTAGCAGGAAATAAACCCCCGGTCCAACTCAGACCAGTCTGCAGCCCAGAGAGAAAAGTGTTATCTTCCTCACTGCACTTAATCTAGTCATCCCTCCAGTGTAAGAAAAAGGCCTGTCTGTAAATCCCTGTTTGCTGTGAAGAAATTGGCACTGATGGGGATTCACTGTTTCAGGGTAGTGCTTTATTCTCTTCTCTCCCCCACTAGTTTGCTTCTAAAACAGAAGAAAAAATATAGATACATGCTGTGCAGAATACAGAAGGCAACAATAAGCTCTCTCTTGCAGAGTACTTTGAGAAAGTTTCCCCTGCAATCATTTTCTATGCATGTACTGCATGTATTCACCTCCTTCCTCTGCCTTTGGCTGTTTTCTTTTTTTTGTAATGGTTGCAGCTTCTAGTTCCATTGTCTCAGATTTTATTGTTTAAAGCTAGAACAGATGGTGTTATGTCTATTAAATGCTAAACTGTGTCATGTAGGAATCATGATCTCAGCTGAATTGGCTCCTTTTAAAAATGGTTTTGTCATTTAGTATAGATTAAAGAAATTCACTGCACTGCTGGGTGCAAGTGATGGACTAAATGGATGACACCATTCTTGGCCAAAAATGCAGTGTGGGTGGACAATCAGTATTCTCTCCTACAGGATCAGATTTACCACAGGTCTCTGCATTCTTGGGTGCAATGCAGAGTTGCAGAGAGGAGTTGAGCTGGAGCATGGGATAAAAACCCTGCCAGATACTGAGCTTCTTCCTTGCTTGTTTTGCACAGACCGATTGATCTGGGTTGCATGACAATTCTGCTGCAGGAACCATATTTTCTTCTATTTAACACAATTTCCCAGGAGTCCCTCTGCATAGGTTTGCAGAGCTTTGAGATATTTGGGGCAAGAATTATTTCTTCTTTAAAATTTGAAATATACAGTGGCTGGGTCAGCGTGCCCCAGTTTATTCTCTCTTGATCTCTTATCACTGCAATGCAAATAATTAATGAAAGGACTGGTCGTAAAACGCCACAGGAACTGCAGTCCTCTGAGTGATAAATTACGAAACAGGATTCATTGGGTCTGGGTTTGACTCCCTGAAGTATAATAGTCTTGCAATTCACCATCTCTGATGCAATGGATCAAAATATTCTTTACAATAAAATGAAGACATTTCCAAAGTACAGGACTGTACTTTAATAAATGTTGCCAGAAGGAATCTCATTTAAACAGCAAGAGTCTACATCCTTTATTTCTTTCCTTTCCTCAACAAAATCCAGTTTGCTCTTGAGATATTTCAAATGTCTTTTCTCTGCTTATCAAGTGACACCATACAGAGCAATGACTACAGATGGAGAGCTTCACATCAACGACACACTGTGTGGAAATGTTTTCTGGAGTCTCAGCCTCTGAAGGGGTCAAGATGAATGTCAGGCAAGGGCTCTTGTACCATGATCCAGTGCCTCCCAATTCAAATAGTTCCAAAATACTTTTTCAAAAATGGACTTCACTGTTTCCTCATTTCAATTCTCTTATTCTTGTGATCATCTGTGCTGAAGCACCAGCCAAGTTATGCTACATGCTTTGTGTATACTTGGAAGCATTTCTATTTGGCCTGAAGCAGAACTATTTTGCTGCATGACTGTTTCAGGAACCCTCCAGCACAATGGGGGGCAGTAGCTGTTCCATCTTCTTTCCCTCCACTACTGAGCATTTTTCAAAAATACTTTTTGAAAGCTCTGTTGAATTTTTCTGAGTTTGAAAATCCTTATACCGGGCCAAGACTGCGTGTTCTGTAGCCACCACAAATGAAATTACATTTCACTAGATCACTGACTCGGCTGCCTCCCAAAACAATCCTGCACTCTGTCAAACACTTCTGTTAGCCATGCTCTTGTAAAACAATGGAAAGGGAATGAAAAAGCTCTCAAAGCCCAGCCTCACAAATCATGTGCATGTTTATTTTATAGAAATTAATATTTCATAGAAAAGAAAGTGGCAGTAGTTAGCCTACAAAGCTATCATAGCAATATGAGTTTTTCTTCTGCTCATTATTTTAGTTTCCCTAGTACTTTGCACATCAAAAGATAATACCAGATCAACTTCCAGTCATGGACTTGAGTAACAAAGTAGAACTCAGCATGGAGTCAGATCCAAGTACTTAGAAATCTAAGTATACCCAGAGGGATGTAACACTGGCCAGCACTTTGGGATTTCTATTTCTCAACTTTGTGTGTGGCTTCACCACTTCAGCATTCCTATCCTAATTTCTGTATGAGTCAGAAAAAAATGCTGTTCTTAGTCTGAAAAATATGTGATTTGAGGTACTTTGTAAAATTCAGCTGTGCTGTTTCGATCTTAGATTTTAAAGCTGAGATGTAAATGTGGAGTCCTTGACTGTTGGCTTGACTTTCTTGTGGATTTGATGAAATCTAGCAAGTAAAATAAAATCCTTGTCTTTCTCACTCCTTTATTGCACAGTAAATTATATTTCCCTCCAAAATGAGAGCTTCCATTTCATTTTTTCCTCTGTATTTCTCATTGTTGTCCCTCATATGGATAGGCAGACTGGCTCCCACATGGTCATTTTTGTTGGTTGCTCTAGAGACAGTACATGTACAAATAAAAAGCCAAGAATTTTTTTTTCCAGGGTGCATACAGAAGATAAAATCATCATAGAAATTTATTGATACAACTCTTTGGGGATGGAAAAATGTAAGAAACAAGAAGCAAATTCTTTTTGTGACCATTCCACCCTTTCAGGTCTATCATCACCAATTTCATTATTTTATTGGTAGTGTTTAACAAAGGTTTCTCAAATCAGTAATATGAGCCAAACTCTTCCTGTTCTAAAGACTTCTACTAAGCAGGCAAACTTTAAACTCAATTAGATCCTGGCAGTACAGATCTTGTTATCAACGCTTTTCAGACACTGGCAAATGTCTGAGGAATAAATTGCATTATCTATTGATGAATGACATCTCCACAGATAGTTCAAACTACACAGACCAGTGCATTCATCTTTTTTGCAACCATAAGTCCTTCTCTGCAGTGAAATGAACTTTTTCCCCACTCTGAGATTTTCTTATTAGATTTTAGTTCAGTATTGAGGGCTAAAAACTCAATGAGTCATTTGCTCAGCAGAGAAATTCCTGAGATATTCACCATTCTTTGTGGTATATCTGTGTTCCTTGCCTTATTGAAGAAATGAGATGATAGGGAAGGCTTCCAAAAATAAGTACCTGCAGCAGGAGCGGTGGCTGTGTTCAAGCAAGATGCTCACAGAGGACCAATACTGGGGTATCTGGAGGCTGCTCCCCCACTTTTGAAGTGGACAATCACTCTTTATCCCTTTTATTCCCTCTGGTAATGGGCAGGCTGCCTGGATCCCTGCTCAAATGCAAGTGTTTAAAATGGCTGTGTTTTGGTCACACTTAAAATCTCTCCTTGAGAGATGGGGGGATTGGCCCTATCAGTGCATGCAGCCACATCACTCTCCACTTTTTCACAGTACCCCCTCACCATGCCAGTCTCCTCACTTGCTACCTTAAATGGAAGAATGATTGGCTCAAGGCACCAGTTCTCAAATTCATTTTTTAAAGTGTCTCATTGGAATAACATGTTATAAAATATACCCTGAGTATAAAAGTGACAGGATCCTGGATCATCAGAGGGAGGCAGAACACAACAAAACACTGTGTTGGACAGGATGTAAGTAAGATTCAACCCTGACAGACTGCTTTTCTCCTAACATGGTCTGTAGCTTCCAAAGATGCTTTTGTTTGCATTTAAGGAGTTTAAATAGAGCATTAACCTAAAGGCTTTCCTTTGGTCTGCAGTAAGCAACGTTTTCCCAAGTCTCTTGGCCCAAATAACCAATTCACTTGCTCGTATTTGAAAGGGAGAGAGGCTACATGATTGGAGGAATATGGTTTTGGTTTGGTTTATTTTAGTTTTTCTTGCATAATGCAGCATGTAGCAGGTCATGGAAATCTAGGGTTTTTCCTAAACACAGGAGAGAGTGCAACTATTCATATTCCTGAATGATTTTGTCACCAGGAGTTCTCTGTGTCCTTGCTGGCAGAGTGCACACACCTCAGTCACTAAGTGCCATTTCTGCAGAGTTAACTCAGATGGGAGTAGTTGCTTCTGTGCTTGGCAATTAAGTAAGTACCACTTAGTTATTTCCCTCAGCATTTGGAAGTTGATTTTTTTTAATGGAAAATCTAGGTATTTGAAAGGCCTAAATAGATCAACAATCTTGTAAATGGGACCCAGGAAACATTAATTAAAACACACTGGTGACCAATTTCTTATCTGTCCTCTGGCAAGTAAAGATAGGAAATGCCACAAGCAATTATACTCTACTTAATTTATCTATTTGCAAATGTCTTTTAAAATTTTTTGTTCTGTTACAGCAAAGAACACTCTAGAACAATTTTATTTCCTGGTGGGGCTTTGCAAGAGAAATTTGTAAACTAGCAGCTGCTATTTTTGAGCACTTCAGTGCTTCAGTATTTCTGAGTAAAAATGAGTTCACAAACATGGTGGTGTAACCTACATCAATATAGATAATTGTGTGTACAGACCGTGCATGAAAACTTACTTGTATCGTCATCCATGAGAACTCAGTCAAAAACATTATAAAGCCTGGGGTTTTGGGGTTTTACTCTTTAAGGGTTTTGGAAATCCCTTTCACTGCATGCAGCTGGTGAAAATGTATGCAAAACTCCTAAACTGATAACAAAGTTTCTGTGAAAGTTCCTATTGACAAAATGAGTCAATTACCTGTTGTAACAAGGCCTGTTGCACAGACTGGTTTGACATGAGATAGGCTTTAAAATTCAGCTGATGGTGCTTGATCTCAAGGGCCTGTATTCAACCAATAAAGTCTGGTCAAGACAGTCATTAACCTCTGGAAAGATACAGCGATCTGTGAGAGATTTTGGATTATCTCTTTGACAAATGTTGTGGCTAGGAGTGTCTGAGGAAACTTTGGGAGTTGTAGGCTTCATCAGAGATACACCCTCATTTCCAGATAGTGGTGATCAACCTCAACCCTCTGTAAAGCTCTTCTGTAAAGGAGGTGGCTTGCACAGGAACAGGCACTTAAGATGCCTAAAAATGTTTCTACCTTTACTTTTATATCTTTGAAATGTGGAGGAAAGGCTGGAGTTGTACAAATTCCAGCCTCTAGCTTTAAAATAGTCCTTTATGCTAGCATCAGTATTGATTCTTTTCAGGATGGCAGTGAGGTCTCCATGTGGAAGGGAAGCTGCTGACACTTAAAAAAAAAATTATTAAAAATTGAAGTTTAATATATACTAGCAAAAAAAAAAAAAAAATAGCCTGACTAAAAGCCAGGTCTTCTCTCGGGTTTCATACTCATGGCTTATGCTGATTCCCTGATTAGTCAAGGTCTCCAGGGAAGGCTGAATGATTTGCCTTTGGTTTCTAAGGCAAAGGCCCCTCTGTCCTCTCACAGCCTCCTCTTTGTCCACCTCCCCTAAAAGCAAATGTAAAATATCTCACATTCACAGGCAAACGTAAAGCATGAGGAAGCAAACCACTCACAAATGCACATTTTCTCTTTTCAGTGACCTTTAATCTGTTTGCTTGTGTTATGGGAAGCAATTCATAGCAATATGAAAACAGTGTCAGATTTGTCACAATATTTTTTCGATGCCAGATGGCTTGCTCCTTAGGCCTACTTGTCAAATACATGGCATTTAAATGTATGAATTCACACATCTTCATGCAAAGGGGAGATGATTATTTTAACAATTAAAATCGTAGATGAGGTGTTTATTTTCACTTTGCACATATCTTGCATTTCACCACTGGTATTTAAGACATTTGAAGGGAGGAAGAAAGGCATTCCTAAGCAGCTGAACATTTCTCTTATTTCTTCTCTGAAAATGGCAAACCCTGGCCAGGTCAAAGGTCACTTGAATTGGTCTTTTAAGTCAAGCATCTTTGCACACTCAGGGTCCCATTCCCAGTTATGTGAGTGAGATGGGAAAGATTCACAACCTTCTGGCTGTATAAAAGCAGAGAAGGGAGCAGCACATAAAGCAGTCAAGGGATCTGGCTGCAGAATGGCCCTTGCAATCCAAATTCAGAGAGGTTTTACTTCTAATCTTTTTTTTTTCCATTTGGAAAAAGAAGCTTTGTAAACCTGAACAAAAGTTTGCTGATACCAACAGAAGTCTGCAAAATACTGATAGCTATATAGTGGCATCAATTTTTTCTCCTTAGCATACTCAATCCCATTCCTCTGATCTCTGGGGACAGAGGTTTTTTTCCCCCTAACCCTCCACAGCCCCATTTGGCTTGGCAGCTTCCACAGGAGCACTGCTGAGACTGACAGGGCACAGGATTATTTTCCAAGACTTGCCTCTGAAAAATGCCACACAAGCACCAAATATTGCTGATGTGGATTCCCAAAAGCACAAACAGCCCAGCAAGGAGAGCAGGGAAGTGGTTTGCAAGAAGAAGAGCACAGAGGTAGCAGAAACACAGGGAGCCTGAAGTGCAGGGGAGACTGGGCTGAATGTAACTTCAAGGCTGTGTGCAGGAAGTTGTTCCCACCACAACTTGGCTTCCTCTGCCTCTCTCCCACTGGGGGAACTGTTGGGCATCTCTTAGTGGCATCTCTGAACACATACCTATGCTGGAATAACACAGCCTATACTTGACCTTAATGGTGAGTACATTGGTAGAAGCTAGTCTGTTTTTTGAGGTTTGGATTGGGGATCTTTCTCCTCCTGCACCTTACATGCTTTTCCTTCAGGTTCTTCACTTTCCCAGGCACTGTGAATGCCCCGATTTGCTTTAGCTGCTTTCTCTACTTGTCTTTTCCACTTTTCTTCACAGTGCTGTCAGATGAAAAATAATTCTGGGCAAGAAGTATACCTGTCTGATGTGTTGGAAGAGCAGTCCTAATTTCATGTGGCATTGCAGCACAGTGTAAGATAATTGCTAGAGGCAGGTCTTCTTTGTTGTAGATACATTCATGATCCCAAATATGCAAGCGTCTGTAATGATAAAGGAAGCAAACTTCAATGAGAACTGATATTTTTCCTCTTTTGGTCAGGAAGGCGATTGACTGGCATGTCAATCATGTCTGAAACCTCTTAGGAAGTGTCTGAAATTTCTTAGAAAACTGTTCCCATATCTCAAAGAGATTTGGGATCCCTATGACTGCAATGTGTGTAGTTAGTTTAAAATGTGCAATTACTTCCACAGCTCCTCAGGATGGACTGCACTAAACTGCTGGTCAAAATCACACTACATTCAAATAGATTTACAAAGGTGTATGTGTACAGGATCAGATCATCAATTTAAAATCATATCAATTTCCACTTGCATCAAATGAATTGTGTTACACATAAACCAGGTCTCAGGCACCAGACCTGCCGCATGCATCGTGTTGTTGGCTGAACTAAACCAGAAAGAATTTTGATTCAATTTTGATTTGACTCTGCCCACACCCAGCTCACAGACGTGTCCTGAAGGTCCCAAGTGGCCACACTGTTGCTGTGAAATCCCGAGTGGGACCTCGGGGTCACCAATTGTTGCTGTGGAACCCGAG
>VYZP01032379.1:0-16978 GCA_013400635.1 Hypocryptadius cinnamomeus
ACTTCTGTAGTTTGCTTATGTGTGAAGTCTGCACCTGTCTTGCTTGCTACCTGTCTCTTTTAGACTGGCCAGCTATTCGATTTCACCAAGTAAAGGATCTTGTTTCAGCTATTTTGTGAATGCTATTTCAGTTGTAAAAATAGTGATTAAGCTCTTTTCAGAACAGAAGGAAACAGCCTCTTCCTCACTGGCTATGCAGCCCTTTTCTCACTAGAATAGTATTTAGGACATTAGCAACCTTGGGCATTAATGTATGCTAGTCAGCTAAATAAAGCTTATCTTGTACAATGGATTTTAGACCACCTAACGTTTCAGTTACATGATATGCTGATTTTTGTACTTAATCCCATGACATTTTCTGCAAGAACTGGATCACAACATAAAAAGCCATTTCAGACAGATAAGTCAGTCACCATATTCTTTTCTTTCTCCTGCTCTCAAAATGTTCACATTAATTTATTATAGGTATTTGTGAATTTATTTGGAAAATACTTTCACTACATGAATATCTTGTGAACAGTTTGTTGTGAATATTTATTATCTAATATCTACATTAATTCAGTGTTGGTTAGTCATTTGACACTGAGTTTCTTTGCATCTTACAAAGACCTTTCACATTCAAAGTATTGTGAAAAATGAAACTCAATATACATTTTGCTACTACTTAAGATTTTGCTTAAATTCTCTATGGCAAATAAAAGTAAATCTTGATTATTTCAGAGCTCAGGTAAACATCAGAGGCACTTTGCTTATTGCTCAGGCAACTCAAGTAATTGCAATCTTCTGACCCAGATTCTCCCTGCAGACTCAGGTCAGTACAACCTTCTTCACTTGGTCTCTTGCACTGCTGTGCAAAGTCTCTATGGGCTGTGAAGGAGTTGTCACAGTCCACTCCAGAAACGGCTTCATTGCAGCAAAACACATTTATTAAATCCTTTGGGATCCTTCCATCTAGGGCCCTCAGATGTGAGGTTTCTTTCATGTGCTTTGTAACTAAAAATACAGTCAAGCACTTAACCATAAGAAAGTATTACTTCAAACCAGGCATTTACAGATGGACTTTATACAGTTAAAGAGAATTGTTTTATTTGTCTATCTTTGTGTCACCTTCTGGTTTCTGTAAAGTCAGTGACAGACATATATTTAACACTTACTAAAATAAATAGGGCTTCAAATTGTTGTATTTAATCATTCATGCTTGATAATTTTGGCTCTGTCTTGTCAGTGCTTCTGTGTTGTCCTAACTGTAAACACCACAATTCTATCATTACGAGGTGTTGTGAGGGTTATGTAATTGTTTAGAAGGTACTTTAAGATAATCAAATGAAAGACAATTACAGGAGTGCAAGGCATTTTAGTATGGTTTCTCTAAATATTGGTCATGGACAGAGGCTATGCTATAATAATAATTTTTCATGGACAATATCTTGAATAAGCTTTAATTGAATCTACTTTGACTTTTAGTTTAATTGTTAGTATCTGAAAAAATAGTTTGCATTTAGGGACTGTAGATGGAATATCCAGTGGTGGTATCCAGATAGCTGTGAAGACAAGGTACAACAGACTGGGTAGTGATGACCCTCCTTGTATCCAAGGTGGCCAAAGTAATTACTGCCAGCCAGCACTTCTGGTTTATCTCTGTGCAGTTAAGAAACCTTTCTCTTGGAACAGAAATGTGAAATTAGCAATGCCTTGGAGTTGCTTTCTAGATATTGGAGGAACCAATAGGGAGGGCAGAGTAAGGAATTTGTCAGCAAAGGGGAGGGAGCAGAGTAGTGAAGGGGAGGACTCTGGTATTTGCATTTTCAGTGGAAGGCTTCCAGAAAATAATAAATGAGAGAGACAAAGGCATCTTTGCTTTTGAAGTCTGAAGTATCTCAGGATACTGAAGGGTGCTCAGGCACCCTGAGAACAAATTTTCTGCATGCAAAATGAAATCTGGAGCTATTGATTACTTCATATCTGAAATTCTGTCAGAAAAAGCATCAGAGAATAAATGTATCAGTGCTCTTGTAAAGTCACTAAGTATTTTGTATTTATGAATTAAGTCCCTTCTTCTGATGTTCTCAGTTCATATATTCACTGTCTTTTATTGTCACGTAGGAAGATTATGCCATTTATGAATCAACCTGCATCTCATCCATCTGCAGGACATCAGAACATCTTGCTGAGATGCATCTGACATACACAAACATGTGATTTCACTCCCTTTGGTTGTTTTACTATTTATTACACAACTGCAGCAGCAATTTTTCCCTCTGACTTACTTTTTATCTATAACCATTGGGTATTCTCCTGGATATTGCTGCTGCTTTGCTTTAATAGTCTTTAAGAGTCAGAAGAGAGACTGAAGAAGATACCAGAGCAACTTATGTTCTCTTGGCAGTTTTTTTTTTTTCCTGGGTGAGGACATCCATGGCCCTTTTAGAAGCTATTCAGGTGACTCATGTTATTTAGTAGACAGAGAACAATATGGTGGAAATTTTTACTGAGGTTTTTGCATATTAAGATTATCACTGGGAGTCTTTCTGTGACCCTGCAGTCTTTTACACTTAGATTCTTCCCAGATATTTCGTCATGCCCTTGAGTCTGAATGTATCCAATATTGGGGGATTTTCATAGGACATCCCCATGAGGAACTGACATCCAGAAGTTGTCTCTCCAGTTATTAAACATTAATACAGAGTGTTCAATACATCTATAGCTCACTTATATAGCATTTGTATACCCTTTCTTATGGATACTTTATGCAATATCACTCCCACACCACCACTTCCAGTGCTGCCTCAAATTCAGTTTTGGTTGCCAGTCCCAGACAACATACTGCCTTTGAGAACAAATGCAAAGATGTAGTTGTCAGTGTTTGATGACTTTTCCTTAAACAGAGCTCTGCTTCCATTTTGTTTTTATCCATGCAGTTTAATTCCTTTGTTACAAATACCAGTTTTTCCCAGCCTTTTTGTTTCTCCACATACAGAAACTCAGAAGAGCTGCAGCAGACTCCTAGAACATTTTGTCCTGGGGCAGTTTCATCTAAGCATTTGATATTGCTGGGCAGTTTGGAGTTGTAATTTGAGAGGACCGCCCTCAAATTTCTTGAGTGGATGAGGAGACATGAGACATTCCCATCAGCCTCTGTGTGAGAAACAAACTCAGATAAGAAGGAAGAAAGCTGGCAGCCAAGTTAGTGTGCCTCATCAAATTGCCCTATGGGAGCCTATCAGTGTCAGCTTGTGCACAGAAATAGAAGCCCCTTGGTAAACTAAATCTATTAAAACAAAATAGGTAAAAATTAAGGGGCACACTTAACGTCCTAAACCTACTATTTCTTAATTTTATCAGTCTATTTTGGATGAAGCATTGTTTTTCAATGTTTCCATTAATAGAACAGCTGTGTAGTTTATTAAGCTAAGAAAAAGAGTTGAGGTGAAGATTTAAACAGTTTAAGAGCTGCAAGTAGTGGAAACACTACAAACTGGGAAAAGCAGAAGAGAAAATCTAAAAAGATAATAAAATGGAAACAAGACACACATACCACTCATTTTCTGCTTCTATACTGAATAGCTTTCCCTTTTTCCTCTATTTTTGTTTGAAGAATTGCAGTCCATCTGGCAGAGAGGTGTATGTTCTCTTTTTGTGGCTGATATAGTATGAAAAAATTTTAAGCCAACATCAATATTTTACGAATTTGAACTCAGACAGCATGTGCCCCCATAGCTCCAACTCTTGTTGCTTTTACACAAGAATATCTGTAAATTATTTTAGAATGTTTTATGGCCAATGATTTTATTTACATAAGAGCCTGTGCAGTTACTGATGCTTGGCCAGATCTGGTGTCTTGAGCTCTGTGCATGTTCTGCATGTTCACTGAAGGGCAGAGACAACCAGTAGGCAGCTATTGGCAACGAAACAGGAGCAAGGAATCCTGAGGTTGTTAGTGAAAAAGATGCACTCTTGAGCCTCTGGAGGCTGTGCCCAGCTGACCACACTGGGGATAGAGAGAGCAGCTATATATAGGTGTGGCCTGAGGCTGCAGGGGACCACACACAGGCACAGAGGTGCTCCTCACAAGCCAAATAAAGCTGCTGCTGCCTGTGTGAATCAGCTGGTGAGTCAGCAAAGCCTTTGCCAGGAGAACAGCAGGCACAGAAAAAGGGATGCTAACTGGGTTTCCTAAGTAATAGCTTTTTGTTGTGCCTTTTGGGTCTCAGAAAGTGAAGAAATGTGCACAGTCTGCTGTTTCACAGAGTGATTTCACATTTAACCTGGCAAGTTCTTCAAAAACATGAGAAAAAACAAATGACTGAGAAATGTTGCAGAGCTATTAGGAATGTCTGAAGGCATTTGAATAGTGCCAGACATGTAAGGTTAGATGTGTTTGGCTTTTGAAATTTGGAAACTGTTGTCAGAGAGACACAGGAGAATTGACTGAAGTGTTCTGGAAGTATCTACATCCAGGGCAGATGAGAGAAACTGACAGCTAAGAACAGATTTAGGTGAGAAAGTTGGTTTTGGGGAAAGCAGCATTTTTCCCAAGGCAGATGGTCATGATGCTGGTTTTTCTTTATGGTCAGCTGGTCATGGTGCAAGGCCTGTAGTGTTCCCCATGTAGTTGTGCCTGGGTTTGGCAGGTGCAGAAGTGGAGGAGCTTGCCTTGACACATCCAAGGTGAAGAGGAAGCAAGGCCAGGTGTGTGGGACATGGCAGCTTCTGCAGGCAGGATGTGCATCCCACTGGGGAGCACAGCTTCCTGGAGCCAGGGGAAGGGCAAGCAAGCAAGCCTACAGATCTGAAAAAGGATTATGGCCATAACTGGTAAAGAAACACTGATGTGAATGAGTGGGCTCTTAAATATGTCTGTGAGAGTAGGAAACACTGTTTCACTCTCTCTCATGCACATATCTTCCTGGAGTATCCCATGCACATCTCTGCAGGAATAAAAACATACCCAAGAAAAATCAGAAGAGAACAATGCATCTTAACTGTGCTTGCTCAGTCTTCTGATTTGTTGGTATGTATGCAGCTCCTTTGCAATATGGCTTAGGACCTTTGTTCTCTTTGATTTAGCAATACTGAAATAATTTCCTAGTTTACACTACCTCAGCTGCTGAGAGGTGAAAGTGATATTGATAACTGACATTCATCCTCAGAGACAACCATATGACCATAAAAGCAGAGCCATTCCTTCTGCAAACATCTGCTGCCCTAGCAGACCTCTCATCTATTTTGTCCTCACAGCTTTGATTCTAACAGGAACTCAGAAATAAAAAAACCAAGTAATTAATATTCATAGTGATCCACGAAAATAATAAGAAAAATAAGAGCTGCACTGTTGTACTTAAATGTTTGACTACAACAGTTCTCCTGGCAACCTGAGGGAGCTCAGTCTAGACCCCCTGGCTCTTAATCCCCTTTTTCCTCTTTGCTGTTCCTGGGAAAGCAGCTAGAGAGCAGGCAATTGTGGCTGCCAGTGGCCACCTGTTCTCAGCTATTATTTTGCCAGGATGCCCAGCTGCTTTCCCCAGCACGCTGGACTCACTGTGCATGAGCAGAGTAGTACATGGGCACAGCTTGTCCTCTGCCTCCTAGATCAGAGAGTGGCAAGTAATTGCCCACAAAGGAAAGAGATTCACAAAACCTCCTCTCACACCTCTTTTCCTTGGTCTGGGCAGGGCAGATTTGTTGAGGACATACACAGTAATGGGCACACACACTGTACCAAAAGCAGTGGACACAGTCCCCGTGTGGCAAGCTCAGGCACATGGTAGAGCGGGCCAGTATGCATGAGGTCCATGGCCCTGGATGCTCCTGGATAAATAGTCAACATAGGTTAACAGAAAGCTAATAATTTTGCTCTTTCTGTGGCAGTGGTTGCAGAAAAATTGAATTGTCTTGCTTATGAGTTGTGTCATTAGCAAGTATTTGAGTGTTAGTAGCCATGTACTGAGAACCTTCTCAACCTCATTAAACTAGACCTAGGACTTGCATAAACATTTGGGTTTACTGGAAGCACAAGAGCTTTAGTTGGCTGCAAAGTGGTAAATTAATTCAAAGCTGAAACTACCTTTCAGCTGCAGACAGTGTCATTTGCATTCAAAAACAATGTTGTAAATAACACTCTTCCAATGTTCTTTACGAGCAAATGCGTGATATTATTTTAACTGAAAATTTGGGAAGCCTGCCCAACATGAAGCAGCAAACCATTTCTGTCTGAAATAGATTATCCTTTAAAGCTCTGAAGATTGGAAAGAGATTTATTCTCTCTTGAACAGCTGCTACTAACAACATAGATGGCAAAAAATTACTTCTTTATTTTTAGAAGAAAATTATTACTAAACAGTCATAGGCTTGAAAAAATAGAACCGAGGCCTCCAAGTATTTGAATTCTCTCACCTGAGTGATGTAATTTTTCTTAATTCTGGTAAATGCTTCAATAGCATTATTATTATTTAAACAAAAGTCTTAAGATTTTGAGATTTTCTTCCTGCTGACTTGTAAAAGGAATGAGGTTTTATTTGGCTTTGAGATTTTAAAGAACACAACAAAGCCTTGGACAAATTCTGCAGAGCAACTAAGAGATACCTAAGCCTGAGCTTGGAAAAGGTGTGGGAAGTGGATGTCAGTTGAACAAACAGCTCTTAAATTGTTATTTTGCATGAGGAAGTAGATAAGAGCAGTTAAAGGTGGCAGAGGATTGCAGCTGAGATTGTGAGGTAGGAGAGGTCTGAGATAAAGGACACAGATATGGGAATACTGACAATAGATACCCAAACTGTTCATTATCCTTGGACTAGAAGTCTGGCTGTCAGCTGTCCATGGACAGTCTACCTGAACTGTTGTTTGAACGGGAGGTTCAGAGGTGCCACAGCTGTTTGCAAGCAGAGCTGGCCCAGGTCCCCAGGGTGGGTTAGCTCCCACCAGCACCACAGAAGCGCAGTACAGCTGTGGCCCATGCTCTGGTGTTTGGTGAGTATCACTTAGTGACTGTATGGCACAGATTAAATCCATTTCTCCAACACAATATGTAACCATGTAACCATGGGGCTCTTATTTCTTCAGCTTATTTCCATGGCACTTTACTTTCTTTCTCTAACGAGGCAGCCACACTGTCCCCCAGACAGTGCTTACTCTGCTATATACTGCATCATCTCCAGAGCAAAAGTGCCTGTGGAGGAAAAACTAGGCATAAATTTATTTTGTAGATGCATATTTGCATGTTTTATGTATAGATGAAGTGAACTTTATAAGGGATTTAATGAAATTGCCCATGGCCCAGCTCTTGGAAAAAGCTGAAGTGACTAGCTGAAGCATGCATTCAGGATCTGCATTTACGAGTTTGCAGTTTCAGGCTGGCCTCAGTCATATCTGGAGAACAGCATGTGTTCCAGATACTGTCAAAGGCAGCAAACTGCTGAAAAAATCCTGCCAAAGCAACAGCTGAAGCAATGAGAGCTTTCAGTTTCTTACAACTCCATTTAACTGTGTACTTAGGAGCAACTCATTAAGTAGCAAGCAACCGTGTGAGGGGATGCCAAAGATTAAAGGAATCCTGTCATGAGATAGTGGTGACATTTGCCTGCTGCTTTCCAAGTGACAGTGCTTGCCAAGCCCTGGGGAAGCCAGTGACAGCCCCCAGTACAGCATCAATTTAAGCAGCAGATTGGCAGGAACGGTGCCTGCTTTGAATATGAATGCTTGAGCCACGCTCATGGTAGGTCCAATCTGTGAATCCTGTCAGGAGAAAGAGTGCTACAGAAACCAATTGCCTTTTAGACACATTTTCATGTGTGTGTACGCATCCAGGTGGATCTAGCTCAAACAAGTCTCTTGCACTGATAAATCAGTGCCTGCAGTGGCAAGCACAAAGGGATGGGGGCTATTGTGCCACTGACTCAGAAGAGAACACAGGGAGCAGTTCTCTTCCACTTCACAAGTTCCTATGAATGTTGTGACCTGATGGAAACAAAGAGCAGCTCTGAATTTCCCACCTGTGCGGGGGTCGGAAGGCATTCAAGACACCAGCAGACTCATCAGGACATCTTCAGCCCTCTGAGTGGCTTCCCTGAGCTCTCTGAACCCCAGAAATTCCAGGCTTCACTACCTCTCTGCACCTGTGTGACTTTGCAGAAGCATACTGATGTCTATGGAGTCCACTGGCCATTCTAACAATCCTGCAGGCTTGGTAATCACCTCTCATCCAGGAAGACTGAGAGCACTGAAATGGACTTTAGCACAATTACAAAAATTTTTCAAGGGGTTTCTTTTTGTGGTTGTTTTTTTGGTTGTTTTTTATTTTTTATTTCCCCTGAAGTACTATGCTGCTACTACACAGAAAAGCCTTGCTGAATTTATAAGAAATATGTCTTACTGGCATTTCTTACAGTTAGCCTCAGGAAAGTGGAGCTTTTTTAGTGTTCTTATTGAGATGTACTGCTCCAGAGAAATAACCTGGAAAGGCCATGAATGCTGTGCAACTACTTACATCAAAGAGCAACACTTCAATTAATAAATCCCTATTAACATCTCTAATTCT
This sequence comes from Hypocryptadius cinnamomeus, assembly GCA_013400635.1. NCBI lineage: Eukaryota > Metazoa > Chordata > Aves > Passeriformes > Zosteropidae > Hypocryptadius > Hypocryptadius cinnamomeus. The sequence goes on from VYZP01032379.1 coordinate 8,534, forward strand.
AATAACTTTCCAACATTCACAGAAATCCCAAGCCTTCTCCTCCAGTTACTGTTTTTATGTACTCTCAGTTATTTTTAGGAATTTCAAATGTTCAGTCCCAAAGTCCCAACATTGTGTAAAAAGTCCTTGTTCTTGCTTTGTGCAGCAGAAGGTATTAATTTAGCTTAGAGCAAGAAATCTTGTGAAGAATTGTAGGCTGGAAAATAAAACCAAATTGCATGGTTGCTCAGAAAAGGGTAACAAGGTCTTTGCAGATTATACTACCACCTAGAGAGTGAAAGCAGCTACTTGAAACAATATGTGCATAGCACAACTACAAGCTCCATTTTTTCTTCCTGGTACCTATTTTTCATCTAACTTCTCTATCCTGTTTCTTACATCTTTGCCTTGTATTCTCAATGTAAAGATGTACCCAGTGATGTTATGGAATTGTATAAGCTAAAGTAGTTGCTAGAGAACAAGCAAGGGGAGGTAGCTCCCAACTTCCACAGCTCTTTCTGTTCTGAAGTCTCTAAAGACCTTGTTTTGTTTTTTCAGCTGGTTGCTACAGATGTCTTGAGCTTTAGTTAGATTTTTCTGCATATATGAAACAGAGATAAGAAAAAAGAACACATTTTTCCTGTAAGAGCAAGAAAGAATTTTCTCTCCCTCTGTAGCAGCATTAGCATAGATAAGTACTTGGGTTTTAAAGAAATCCCAGAGTATTGCTTTGGTTGCTCAGATAAGAATGATTTATCTTCTTAGATAATAACAAAAATCAATGTATAGTGTTGGTCTAGAGAGCACTCTTCTGGAAGTGGGAGACAACTCATCTTCTGGGTGACAAGCAAAACTAATATGGCTTCCAGAGTAATAATTCCCTTTAATTTTACATAAGAGAGAAGGCAGTTTGTGATTTGTTTTTCCATTTGCCATAAATTTAATTTGACTGAGAATGGCTCATGGTCACTTGTCCCAAGCTAGCACTGAATTTGTACAGTTACAACAGCACTCCAGCTGACAAATTGCAGCTGTATTTCAGCTGCACTCCAGTAGTGGATTTATTCCCATTCAGGAATTAACCCCATCTGTCTTCATGCAGCACTTCAGTGAGGGCACAAGATGACTGCAGGATCAAGATAAATACCCTGTACATCCAATCTCTTTTCAAATACTTCTGAGTGCAATTGCAACACATCCATCTTTAGTTGCAAATTCACCAGCTAGGCATCTAAACACACATAGTGGCAAGCATATACTTTTTTTCAAGAATGTTTTACTTACCTTTATTAGAGACAAACTGATCCGGCCTTGCTTTGGACTCAGGTAACATTTTATGATGAAGGCTCAGTAACATTCCTGCGCTTATTTCAATCATTTCAGGACTCTATTGACCATATTTCACAGAATCACAGAATGGTCAGGTTGGAAGAGAGAAAAGTGATTCATCTGTCCCAACCTCCCTGCTCAAGCAGGGTCATCCTAAAGTGCATTGCGCATGATTGTATCCAGATGGTTCTTGAGTATCTCCAGTGAGGGAGACTCCACAGCCTCTCTGGGCAACCTGTTCCAGTGGCTTAGTCACCCATACATGAAAGAAGTTCTTCCTCATGTTCAGGTGGAACTTCCTGCCATCAGTTTTTGCCCATTGCCTCTTGTCTTCTTGCTTAGCATCACCAAGAAGAGCCTGGATCCATCCTCTGACATCCTCCTTTCAGATGCTCACAGACATTGCTGAGGTCCCCTCTCAGTCATCTCTTCTTGGGGCTGAACAGGCCCAGCTCCCTCAGCCTTTTCTCATAAGAGATGCTGTCTTGCTGCCCCTTCACTGGACCTGCTCCAGGAGCTCCCTGTCTCTCTTGTCCTGAGGAGCCCAGAACTGGACACAGCACTCCAGGTGAGGCTCACCAGGGCTGAGCAGAGGGGCAGGATCCCCTCCCTTGACCTGCTGGCCATGCTCTTCCTAATGCAGCTCAGGATCCCATTGGCCTTCTTGGCCACCAGGACACACTGCTGGCTCAGGGACAGTTTGTTGTCCACCAGGACCTCCACTCCTTCTCCACAGAGCTGCTTCCCAGCAGCTCAGCCCTCAGCCTGTGCTGGCCCATGGTGTTATTCCTGCCCAGGTGCAGGACCCTGCACTTGCCTTTGCTGAAGCTCAGGCAGTTCTTCTCTGCCCATCTCTCCAGCCTGCTGAGGCCCTTCTGAAGGGCTGCACAGCCCTCTGGGGTATTGGCCACTGCTCCCAGCTTTGTGTGCTCAGTGACCTTGCTGAGGGTGCATCTACCCTTCATCCAAGAAATCACTGAGTAAGTTAAACAATTTCCAGTAAACAAGGAAGGATTATGAGGTTTGTTATGAAGTTTGTTCAGCAGTTCAAGATTGCAGTGCCTAGTAATTACATCACACATATTTAGAGCAGGAAATTATCCCTTATCATGAGCTTCTAAAGCCTTTTTAATTTCAAGTATCCTTATAGCTCAAGTTTGTCACAGTCACAAGCTGCTGTTGTTTATAAAATTATAAAAATAAATTTAAATAAATATTAAATAAAGCAATTTCAAGAAGAAAAACACAGTTATGAAAGAAAAATTTGGAGGTGAGAATTACCTTCTAATTCTGTCTTCATTTCAAGGAAAGAGAAATCTTTTTCCTCCTATCCTGAGCAATTATCTCTGATGTGAAAGTGTGCTTGTACTGAATGTACAATAGATGGAGAATCCTTTCAGAAAATATCAGGAGGAGACACAAAATGACCTGAAACTGAACTCCTCAAATTAGAAGCAAAACAGCCTGTTAGATGCCAAGAAGTCTACAGGGAGTCAGTAGTTCATTTGTCTTCTGTGCTTGTTGTTCAAGATAGGAAAAGTGGGATCTCTTCAACCATCACTTCCACGGTATAAAAACAGATACAAAGCTAGAAGTGTTCTTAATAGCCACACAGGTGGGTGCCCTCCATCATTTATTATATCTTCACAACTCAGACACAATGGGGTCATATTTGCAACTCATACTCATCCAAGTGTTTGACCTCATTACTTTTCATTTCTTTTATGAATGCCTAGAAAAACTCTGACAAGGAAGTTTTGCCAAGTTCTGTAATCCCAGGGTTTGGAGGACTTCATGCCTAGCATCTTTAACTCTCTGCTACAGCTTTTAGTCCTGAACTGTGCTGCCAAGTCTGCCCCAGGCCCAGTGATCTTTGTGCCTTTTCAGTATGCACAGTTGTTCATCACATTCCAGTATCCTACAGGTTCACACCTAACTCCATAACTGATTTCTGTGCAATTTCTATGTCAAATACTCAACACATCCTTTTTCCCTCCAATTATCAAGTTCCCTCTGCCTCAACATGATCACAGTTGCAATTCTCATGCCAATGTTTCCAGTTGCTTTTGTTACAGGTAGTATGGGTTGCATCTTGCTCTATGCACTACCAGTATCAACCTTCCTAATATGCTGGACTTAGATTAGCTCACCCAGCCACCAAGTATTTAACAAATACTGCCTCACAGGGTCTACTCCAGTCAACTTTTCTCCCTTCTTCAACCCATATTCTTCTTCATGATGCAATATGCTTTCATTAAAATACATGCATATGTGGTACAAGTCCATGAGCACGTGCAAGACTAGAATTAGCTGCAGGGCAGTACGTTTACATATTAATAAGCAATCACATCTTCCATTGTGGAAAAGGAGGTGGGATAAATTCGATGTTTGATCAGATTTACAAGGTTTCATATTGACCTGGTAGTGGTCTATTTTGTAATACTAGAAATAAGTTTGCTGGAGAGTTGCACCTTATAAAGGGGGAAACAGAATAGCACATGGCAATTTCATTACGACTACAGATGGAAAGAATCCCTTTGGAATATATTTTGAAACTTTGCTTTGGAGGTATTTGGCCTTTGGAGCCTATGAAAGGACAGTGTACAGCAAAAAGCCATCACTATGGAGTCTGACATGTCTGATGGGCAAGTTTCTGGAGAATATTGTTTCTGACAAGCTCAGCAATAAAGCATGGACATGACATCAAGTCCTACCCCTGCAGATGGCAGCAGTACTTCAAATTTCAGTTCCACAGCGCAGGATGTGGTAGAAGCTGAGTCAGATTTCCAGAGTGAAGCTACTGTTGACTGTCAGGCTCCTAAAGTGATGTGTTGCTACTCATCAGCAGGTTACTGACGATTTTTCCAGTTGGAAGATGAAAATTTTAATATTTGCCAAGTAGCAGAAAGGTGTTCCTGAGCCTTGTGGAACCCCTCTTGGTTCCAAGCATAATCAGCTCTTTCCCTGCTTTATCTCAAGTACTGCAGGTGTTATTTTAAAACCAATTTATATTCTTCAAGCTAGCAACAGCATTTGACTTTGCTGGCTTGGAGGAGCACAGCACAGTAATAAAAGCAATATTTCAATAATAAATTCAGCTGTAGCAAGATGTTGCTAAAAGAAATCCTTTCAGTGGCAGATAGCTAGCCCTAACAACTGCAGGATGAAGCAGGATGATCAAACAGACCAAGATACCTCTTTATTCATAGCATACAAAAAAGGTTTGAAGTACTATAATTCAGCTACCTGGAACTTTCTGTGCTTTGCATGGATCCTGAAGGGTTTGAATTTAGATGTAAACAACTTCACCTCACACCCTCCAAGATTAATTGTTAACATTAAAACACTGACAGTAAAAATTTTGTTAATGTTAATAAAAATTAACATTAAAAATTTTCAGTTGAAGCATCCAACAAATTGGGGTTTGAGTAATGTGAGAGGTTTGTGCAGAGCCATAGCCTTATCTGCTGCCAGCACAAGCAAAGGGAAGACCAGCAAGGTCCAAACCAGGTATCAGCTCTTGTGTCTGTTGAGTTGTTTGGAAAGAAGGACAAGTGAAGAACTGTATTCTCCCTACAACTCTGACAAGCAGCTGCCCAAACGCCCTCAATCTGTATAAAATAACACGAGTTCAGCTCCACACCTGCAGCTTCCCAGTCCAAGCCTGAAAGATCTGCTTAACATTTAAGCCTGGGAAAAATCTAACTCCCAACATTCCTACTTCCCAGTGGCTTGTGGAGACTTCACCTGGACAGCATAGTCTCAGCCACATGAGTCTGTCAGGCAGAGACCCAACATCCTTGTCCTTGTGACCAACCTGCAGCCAATAAACAGAAAGATGCCAGCAAGCAAAAATAGCACAAATTTCTGCAGTGGTTTTGGAGAAGAACCAAGAACTCCTGTGTGAATTACCTATAAGGCATGATGTGAAAAACAGTTCAAATGAGCTGAAGTTACTGGTAGTTATCCATATACACCAGCTTTCCAAGTCCCAGCAGCCTGTGAGGCACATCTTGGCAACAACCACTTCATCCTCATAAATTGCCATGGGCAGCTTTCATGGCTGTCTGCTGCTATTAGAGAAGAAAACACTGTTTCAGTTGGAAGGGACTACAACAATATTAGTTTTCATTCAGCTACAGATAACGAAGGCCCTGCAGAGCAGTACAAAACAGAAGAAATCAGGGTTTCAGCTCTGCATTCCTGACAAAATATGTCTACTTATTTAGAATATGAAGTAGTTTCCCTTCCTTTTTCTAGCTCTTTTGACCTAAGCTGACATCTTCAGCTTTTGTGGTTACATGGGCTCTTCTTCCCTCTGATGTGTCTCTCCTTTTTTCTTTCTATCTTACTAGAAATAATTCAATAAAATAAATTATTTATATGTAATTATGACAGTAGACATGTCATCATCATTAGAGATGAATAAAAATTCATCTGTACTTTTTATTTCCTATATTTACCTCTTCATCATTTCTGCAGTTCCTAACACTAAATTTTTATTCTACAAACAATCCAGAAATACAATGAGCAATCAACATCATACAAGTAAATCTATCCAGGCAAGCTTACAACTTGTTTCACAGAAGTTCCTCTAACTTTAAGGCAAGGATTAGGAGCTAATTACATTTATTATTTTATATCTATTCAAGATTTTGGCTGTAAGCTTTGTTTTTTCATCTACCTCTGCTACCACTAGCTCATTGCTATGAGCTACTGTTTTCACAAATGCATTGCTTTATGTTACCTAGGGTCCTTTCATTTTAAGCACAAAGCCTTTGCAAGTAAGCATGATGGTGTGGCTGATCCTTAGTGGATAGTTGTCTATTTCAACATCATTACTAGAGTTCATGCTATTTCCCAGCTTAAATCCAAGGCAACACAAACGCAATAAACATGAAATCATTTAGTAGCAGTTTAAGTAAAACATGGACTGTGAAGTCTGAACTTTAGATTGTTGTGTGGATTTCTGTAGGACAATTTCAAAATTGGATGGGTTGGATTTCTTGGGTTATTCGGAAGATTTGTGACTGAGGCTGTAAATTCTGCCCACTGCTAAAATGTGTTCAACAAACAAATAATTGCTAGCCTAGTTTAGACTCAGCACTTTTGTGTTCCATCTCCTGCTGTATACTATTTATAAGATTGCTGGGTGCTTTGTAAGACTGTGCTTCAATAGGAGGGGAAACTATCCGTGTAAAGCCTTGGCATTCATCACATGAAAGGTGCTATGTAAGCTGCTACTGGTTTTCCTGTTTAGTATTCTGTGAATTGATGAAAGAGAACAAGAGAGAAATGGTTGCCTCTCAACATAATATCAAATTTGCCTTAGGTGGAGACACTATTTTCTGAACATTTCTTTCACCCAAAGAGAAAAACTAATGATGGCATTTGCTGTTTTCATAACAACCCAGGAGAGCGCTGACTCTGACAGGCTGCTACTCCCTGATGGCTAAATAGCTAAGGAGAAGTAACGTGAGAAACAACTCTGCTGAAAATAACTCCAGCCATCATCACTGAAGCACATGGACTCATTCTTGCCATAAGCCTGTTTCCCCTGCAGCAAAATCCCTCTTATTCCCCTCCCATGGTGGTGGTTTGTTGCTCAGGCTCCCTATAACATTGTCATTTTTGGTTTTTTCCTTTGTTCCACTGTGTAAACCACAGGACAAAGGAAAAGGGAGGAGCTGTCAAAACCAATGTGCCATTCTGCTGCTGAACTACTGAGCAAAGGGGATATTAGTAAAGAAAACTGAAACTTAGGTGCCTAGGTGTTCTGGGAACTGGATTCTGAACTCTGTTTTCAGAATATTTCCATTCTGGAAGTCAGTCAGAGAGAACAAGAACTGCACTGTAGCCACCTACAGTGATGGAAACACAGGTGGAAAAAATAAAATAAAGTCAAGAAGAAACAATAACATTGGAAATCTATCTGGGATTACTAGTACAACCCCAATGGAAGACCTCACCAACATACATCTGCAACAGTTGATTCCAGACAAACCTATGTATTGCCCATGCTAGTCAGTCTGCAAGTATAGAACCAGATGAACCACTGGTAATGTTGATGAGTGTTGAAATTACTACACATGGACACTTGGATAGCCTAGTATTAGTGGGGGTAGCTGATAGGCTAATTGTTTCATAATCATCCAAACTTTAACATACACTACAATTATTAGAACAAAAAGTAAAAGGATTAATATCAACAAAATGGCAATAGGGTGAAGCACTAGGTTGAGGATTCCAGCTGTTGGTGACCATCCAAAAAGAGTGTCCTACCATCAGTGTTCTCCATCTCTCTTCACCTGCTCCATCACACAATGTATTTCTTCCATATTGTGATGGACAATAATCAGAAAGTTTTTGTTTCCAGGTTTTTATTAGGATGAATCTAAAAATAACAAATATTTTGTTCAGTATCAAGACAAATATCTTGAGCTTTGATGGTGCTACTTTCACAATGGAATCCTTTTTGCTCTCATACAATGCAAGCATTGACATCAATAGTCTGCCACTTACTTTCATCTTTTTGGGCCCATATTCTGTGCTCCAGAGGACAGAGCATAGTTCCATTGTGATTTAATCCTAATGCAATGACTGAGTATATTTTATATACTGAAGTATTGTGGACTGGTGAAACAAAAACTGTGGCTGTGCTGCAGATGGGATCATAGGTAGAATTGTTTAGATACCACCAGGATTGGGATTTATTTCCAAACTGAATAATGTTATCCCAATTTACCTTTTGAATTTCAACAGGTAAGGTACCTTCTTCACCTTCCCTTGTGACTGGAGCTGTCATTGATTGCATCCACAGTTGAGCTTGGATACAACTAAGAGCTAAAGAAACATTGGTTAGAACTATGCTAAGTGCGTCTGCGATAAATGGAGGATCTTTTTCATTAACTCCCTCCCACTGAGTTAATATGTCCCTTAGAAACCATTGATTAGCTCCCCAAACCAAAAGGGAAGATTGTAGAGGGTGTTTCAGTTTATTTAGGTCACTAATTATTGTGACAAGTTTGCTCATTAATACCTCAGAGTCTATGTCATTTAGAGCTCTCAAATCTATTCCCAGAATGCCAGTCACGTCCTTTCTGATTTGCCAGGAAGAAGGGAGGGCTTGTTCATGCA
>VYZP01032382.1:10234-41455 GCA_013400635.1 Hypocryptadius cinnamomeus
GGATAGGATTGGGATGGGGATGGGATGAGGATAGGATTGGGATAGGATTGGGATGGGATAGAATTGGGATGGAGATTGGGATGGGATGGGGATAGGATTGGGATTGGGATTGGGATTGGGATGGGATAGGATTGGGATTGGGATGGGACTGGGATTGGGATGGCTGGAATGGGATGGGATGGGGATGGAGTGGGATGGGATAGGATTGAGATGGGGATGGGACGGGGATGGGATTGGGATGGGGATGGAGTGGGATGGGATAGGATTGGGATGGAGATTGGGATGGGAAGGGAAGGGAAGGGATGGGTGAGGTGATTTCTACAACAGGAAGAGCACAGAGTCTGGCCCCTGGCTCCCCCTCCTGTCCCATTTCCACCCCCAGCTGTCAGGGCATCACCTCCCTGGGTTTTCCCTGCCCTGTTTCAGATTACAGCGTGTTCCACTCGCAGCAAGCGCAGGAGGAGGTGGACACCAAGTCCCTGGATGACATGGAGCAGAGCCTGCTGATGCTCTCCGAGGCCAAGGCACCAGCCATGAGCAACTCAGCCCTGTGGAAGAAGCAGGTTTCCACCATAGCCAAAGTGCACTTCCTCAGCCTGAAACGGGAGAACAAATGTGTCAGAGTTATGTGAGTATGGGGCTCCTCTTTTGTGTGGGAGTCCCAAAACCTGGCTGAATGGCACCAGGGAAAGCACATCCCGTCCTTCATTCTTCCCCATTTAAAAAATAGCAAGTGTGGAGCTGTAATTTCTGTCAATAAATGGTTTTTTGGGGGGCGAGGGAGATGTTTTTTTAATAGCATGCACATAAAACTGGGTTGGCTTTCAATAAGTTGTAACAAACACCAAACTTTTATTTCTTTCAGGTTGTTGCTTTTCCTCATTTTCCTTGTAGTTCAGATTTTGTTGTTTTTCATACACCACATCATCAAAAATGCTGTAGCTGCTATCAAACTCTCCCCAGATTTGTACTTGCTGAAGCCTGGAGAGAACTATCACAAGTACAGGAGTCGGCTCCTGCTGCAGAACTCCACAGGTAGGGCAGCAGCTCCTGTCTCCACCCCTCTCCTTCTCCCAGGTTATGGGGTTGGGAATGAACTTTTTCCTTGGAATTAACCCAGATGAAGAGTTTCCAAGTGCCCAGGGGTGGTAAACTGTCAGTTTGTGCTGTGGGGTTTGGTTTGGAGATCCTCCCATCTCCATGACCTTGTTCTTGCTGTGTCAGAAGATGATTCAGGTGAAAGAAGTGGCCAGAAACATTGAGATAAATCACCATGAAAATCCTGCTGGAAAACATCTGGGAAAATCCCTTTTTGTTTCAACTGAGGATGTTTTAAAAGTGCCCAGAAGGAACCCAGGCATTAGAAACCAGCACCTGTTTGAGCTGTGCATGGATAATTCTGTGTAAAATACTCCATGAAGAGGAGAGATTTAAAAGACAGGGAGATGTGGCACTCAGAGACATGGCTTAGAGGTGGGGAGTGGCTGCATTTCAGAATTCACAGAATTCACAGAATGACCAGGTTGGAAGAGACCTTCAAGATCATCGAGTCCAACCCGGCCCCAACCCCTCAACCAAACCCTGGCACCCAGTGCCACATCCAGGCTTTGTTAAACACACCCAGGGATGGTGACTCCACCACCTCCCCGGGCAGCCATTCCAGAACTTTATCACCCTTCCTGTAAAACACTTTTTCCTGATATCCAACCTGTATTTCCCTTGGTGCAGCTGGAGGCTGTGTGCTCTGGTTGTGTCAGTGCTGCCTGGAGAAAGAGCCCAGCCCCAGCTGAGCACAGGCACCTTTCAGGAGCTGTGCAGAGTGATGAGGGCACCCCTGAGTCTCCTTTTTTCCAGGCTGAGCACCCCCAGCTCCCTCAGTTGTCCCTCACAGGGTTTGTGTTCCCAGCCCCTCTCCAGCCTCGTTGCCTCCTCTGGACACGCTCCAGCCCCTCAATGTCCTTCCTAAACTGGGGGGCCCAGAACTGGACACAGCACTCGAGGTGTGCTCTCACCAGCGCTGAGTACAGGGGAAAATTGATGTGATGATTTGATGACCCTGAAGGTCTCTTCCAGTGTAAATGATTCCTTGTTGTTTTCTGTCCCCAGAGTCGGATATCAGTGACATTGTGCACTCCCTGGGGAGCATGAACATCCTCTGGGAGATGTTCAATGACAGTGATTATGTCTCAGTGGCACCTCACAGTGCAGCTCTGAACGTGTTTGCCCTCCAGTCCAGGCAGGTAAGGCACACACTGGCTGGGCTGTGCCCAAAGAGCAGCTGCTGGGGCTGCTTAGTGAAATTCTCACCAGAAAAGCAGCTCTGGAGTCATGGAATCATATAATAGCATATAATACTGCTTATACAAGAGGCTGCAGAGAGGAGAGAGTGGGAATATTAGCAAAATAAATGTTCTTCCATAATTACAATTATATCATTATAATTATATAATTATAGAATTACAATTTCAGTAGGCCAATCAAACTTTGATCCCCTTTTCTTCCCCACAAGGACACAGAAAGTCAGGAGAAATATTGTACTTCACCTGGCAGAGGAATGTTTTATGACTTTTTTTTAATTTGTACTGACTGAATTACAGTTTGACAGAAATATAATTCCATGGTGCTCTCACGTGTAAAGAAAAATCAGTTTCTTGGGCTGTACGTGTCCACAGTAACAGGAAGATGTGAACTTTGGGATCATATTTAATCCCCAGCAAGGGAACTGCTTCACAGTGTGCCAGCTCTGGCTCTTGTCCCCGTTTTTACTCCCTGACACTGCTGCCAGCAGAGTGACAGTGCACCTCCTGCACATCTTTGCCTGTCTGGTTTTAAACCCATGAGCAGGATCACCCCAGAGCAGCTCCTTGTGTGTTTTGTTCCCCAGACTGTAATTGTCTGGAGTGCCATTTGTCACTGCTCCGTGAAACATGCTGGGAATTTATTCCCAGGAGTTCCTTCTCTGAGAGCAGGACTGATTTCCTGGATGAGGCTGTGTGTGAGAAGCACCCTGAGCAGCCCAGAGCTTCCTGCAAAGCACTTGATTATGCAGATTTATCCCAATGCTCAGGTTTAATTGAGGAGAGCCCTCTCAGAGCAGAGGGATTAATGCAGCACGTGTTTTGCTTCCTAGAATTATGTTTTCAACATCATATTCAACAGCACCATGGTGCATTCCCTGCCAGTTCTGATGAACATTGTCAGCAACCTCCTCCTGCGCAGTTTGAACGTGACTGAGAGCATCCAGATCTGGAGCAACCCCTTGATTCAGGTGAGCAGCTGCCAAAAAATCACCCTGGAACCCTGGGGAGAGGGCAAAGCATCCCTGGAGGGGAGGGGGAGTGCAGGAGCACCCCACAAACCAAGGGAAAAGCTGGCTGGGGCTGTCTGCAGGGTTTAGGAGGGTGTGGAAGGTGCTGGCATTTTGCTCTGCAGGTTGTGGAAGGGGAGGAGGAAGGGGCTTGGAAAGAGGATGATGTGCCAGGAATTAAAGGTTCAGTGGGGCTTGGAGCAACCCAGTCTGGTGGAAGGAGTTGGGGGTTGGGATGGGATGAGATGATCCCTATGGTTCTTTCCAACCCAAACCATTCCATGCTCCTGTGAATTAATTAATTATGGGTTTATTGGAGGTTGTCTGCAGTTCTTGATCTGTGCAGAGCTGGAGGGGCCTTTGGGAGAGGAGAGGACCTGCTGCAGGAGATAAATGCTCTGAAAAGTTCTTTACTTATTATTTATTCCTCATCTAAATACTCCCAAAACTTCCACAGGTGTTTTTCTTCCTGCTGCAGCTCAGGTGATCTTGGCATCCACAGACTTTTCATTTTAGCATTCACAGCCATGTTCCAGCTCCTAATGTAGCATTTTTTTGGTCACATTCTGGCACTGAATAAATCTGATCTCTACCCCAGGATCTTCCAGACACGATTTTCAGGCTGGAGATCTATTTTGAAGCCGTGTTACTGGGGATCATCATCACTGGGATGCCACCCTACTTTGCCATGGACAACGCAGAAAACCACAAGGTAACACTCAGGTGTCCATGCAGAGGGGCACAGGGACTTAAAAATCCTGGGATTTCCTCTTTGGAAAGGTCCAAAGAGGGGTTTAAAACAATGCCAAGGCTGGAGCAGATTTGGGAGAAGCTTTTCTGTGCCAAGCCAAGCTTGGCGATAACGGTGTAACACAGGAGGGGATTCACAAAACATTAATTTTAATTAACACGTGATTAACTCTGTGTTCTCTCCCCCTGCTGCAGATCAAGGCTTACACCCAGCTGAAGATTGCAGGGCTCTATCCCTCGGCTTACTGGACTGGCCAGGCTGTGGTGGACCTGCCTCTGTTCTTCTTCATCCTCATCCTGATGATTGGCAGCCTCTTTGCCTTCCACTACGGCGTTTATTTCTACGTGGGCAAGTTCCTGGCTGTGGTGAGTCTGGGCTGGGCTGACAGCAGGGCTGCCTTCTTTCCTACAAGTTTTTTATTTCCCTTACCTGATTCAGCTGATTTTTCCCCATGGATACACTTTGGGAACAAAGACAGACAGTTTTTCATGGGGAAAATGGCTCCAAGTTGGGAGTTTCAGGACTGGAATAAAATCAAGCAGTGCCAGGGGAGGTTTGGGTTGGACACAGGAAGAGTTTCTTCACAGAAAGGGTGGTTGGGACTTGAAGGGGATTTAAACCACCAGGGTATTCCAAGGATATGTTCCTTTATTTCTGCTGTGTCAGCTTTAAATATCTGCCACGTGTGTGGGTTGGGCTGGATCAGGGTCACTGAACTCAGGGTTAAATTGAGGGATGGGGATGGGATTGGGATGGCTGCTTGTGGATGTGACAGCCTGGTCAGAGAGAAAGAAAGCTAAATAAGTTTTCCCAGAATCGACCTGAGAAGCTTTAAAGAGCTAAAAATAAACAATAATAACCAAATATTAAAAAGAACCTACAAGGAGTGTTTTTCTAATAATCTGTTTTTCTCATAAGATTGTTTACAAATGGCTGCCTTGTTAATTTACCAATCAAGTGAAATGTATTAATTAAATGACCAGTCAAGTCCATCTGTAGCAAACTAAGCTATAAAAGTAGAGAGGATGAAATAAACAGAATTTTTACCACTTTGCCCTTCTGATCCATCTCTGTGTCATCTCTGACCCAGCAGTAACAGCTGCCCAGGGAGGTGCTGGAGGGCTCTGCTTGGTCACAGGCTGGACTCACATCTCAAAGCTCTTTTCCAGCCTTGTTGATCCTTAAACCACCAGGATTTCCCAAGGAAATGCTCCTTTCTTCCTGCTGCCTCAGCCTGTTTGTGCTCTGTGCTATGATTGGTAACTGCTGCTGATGACAAGGGCACAGTGACTTTGGGCAGAGCCCATCTCTGCAGAGAATTGCAGATGGGATTAAGTGCAGGACACCACCAGGCTTCATGTCTTTGATATTCAGAGCAGGCTTCCCTGTGATCCTGGCTGGAATTGAGAGGAATCAGCTTTTCCCAGCTGCTTTTGCAGAGTTAATCAGGTTTGGGATGTGGCTGCAGGGCTGCTTTTCTACCCTTGTTTGAATTTCTACAAAAAATGCCATGGTGGAATTCTTACTATTTGCCATTATCTTGAGGTCAGCATTTATGGGAGCCTGTGTTACCAAAAAAACCCCAAAAAAATGTGAAAGAGTTTAAGAGAAGCTGAAGGGGGTGGGGGGGGTTTGCCTCTCCACACATTCTTTAATTTGTGTCTTTAATAATACATTCTCTACGCACCAAGGCAGCAAAACACATCAAATAAAGTGACAAAGATGAATCCAGAGTTCTGTATCACACTGAGATAATTCCAGTTGATCTTTATGCATAAAAATTCCTGCTGCACATTCCCTGAGGAACCTTTCCTGTCTCTGCAGATTTTTTGCCTGATTGGTTACGTCCCCTCAGTCGTGCTCTTCACCTACGTGGTCTCCTTCACCTTCAAAAAAGTCCAGAACACGAAGGAATTTTGGTCATTTATATTTTCAGTGGTGAGTGACTTGGCCTGGAGCTGGGATAAGTGGGAAGATTGGTGATTTCTAAAGCCACAGCAAAAAATCCCAGTTATTTTGTTGAGCTGTGTGTCCCTATTGCACAGAAAATGGGAAATTTTTGCCAATGTCTCACTCACTGCCATATCCTGAGTGATAAAAGCTTTAAGAAAAAATACCTTAAATTAATTAACTTATGCTTAGAGAGTCTGAAGTGGATGAAAATGGACATTTTTCCCCTTTTCTTTGGTACAGACAGCCTTGCTCTGCACAGTTGTCACTGAGGTGTCCTTTTTCCTGGACCATTACCTGGTAACCACTGTCCTGCATTATGTCTTCTCCATCTTCATTCCTATTTACCCCCTTATTGGCTGCCTGATTTGTTTTATAAAGGTAAGGGGACTGCAGGGTCCTTTCCAGAGCCCTTGGAGGTGGCTGGGGTTGGGTTGGGTGTCTCTGGGGTGTCCTCTGTAGCCACTTAACAAGTGAAGATGGAGAAAAAACACCTTTTTCCTATTAAGTGAAGTGATTTGATTTTAAAATGGGGAAAGCAGCAAGTTTTCAATGAAATTTCCTTTCTCTGAATGGAGGGAGCCTACAAGAAGGATGGAGAGGGACTTGAAACCAGGGATGGAGTGACAGGACAAGGGGGAATGGCTCCAAGGTGACAGAGAGTAGGTTTGGATGGGATTTTGGGAAGAAATTCCTCNGTGCTTGAGTACCACAGCCTGAATGAGATGAAAGCAGAGTGTAGGAAATGGAGTCTCTGTAGGCGATTATTTACCTGACCATGCTTTTCCCTGAATTCCCAGGTCTCATGGAAAGGCCAGAGTGACAGTGGGGGATTCCACGACCCCTGGGACCGGCTGCTGGTGGCAGTTCTGGCTGTGAGCATGGCTTTGCATTCTCTGGTTTTATAGAGGGAAAATTCCCAATTTGCTGCAGGGAATTGTGGTTGCTGCTGGGATCCCCTTCTGTCCATCACCTTTATCAGTAAAGATTTGCTCTAATGCTGAGCCTGCAGCACAAGCAGAGCCAGGAAAGCTGCTGTGCCCACCAGCTCAACATCTGCTGCCCCCATGGCCTGATTAACACTGCCAGTGTTCATTCTGATTATTATGGGAATCCCTGCTGATGGAGAAAGAGCTCCAGAGCAAGGACAGTCCCTTCTCTGCCCAAAAACCCCAAATAATTGCTTTTAAATCTAAACCCACTTTGGTTGTGCCTCCTCAGACCCGCTGAGCAGCATGCAGTGATATATTTAATATTCTTGGCAACACCAACACTTGTGTGATGGTGCAGGGCTGGAACTTCTTGTCCCTCATCACTCTGGTGGGGTCACCCCAGGGTACCCAGCCTGCCTGGTGACCAGGGTGGTTTCTGTCTGCCTCAGCCCTACCTGCAGTGTGTGGTGTGGCTGTTCCTGCTGCGCTGCTTCGAGCTGAAGAACGGGGGGAGGATGGTGAGAGAAGATCCCTTCTTCAGGTGAGTCTCCTGGATGGTTTTTATCCAAGACACCATCCAAAGAAACTGGTTTTGAAGGTGCTGGTTAAACTGGGGTGTGCAGTGGGAGAAATAAAATCTCTTTCATTATATCCCCTCAGTAATTGTCACTGAAGTGCAGAAATGGGGGGTTTATTTCCTCTCAAGTTACATCACTGCACAATCAGGAATTTTGTAAGGATGTTCCCTATGTAAAAACAAGGGAATTGCCATTCCCAGTGCATGGGCAGGGAGGCTGTACCCCCACAGAGAGCTCAGCAGGGAGGTGACACAGTGGCAGTCCCTGAGCTCCTCCTGCTCTGGGAAATGCCTTTGAGCACCAAAGCCCTGAGCCAACCTCAGCTGAGAGCTGAGCAGGGGCCTGGTGCTGCTTTCCTCCCTTTTAGGAGATGTTTTACCAAAGCCAAGCCCTGGAAGTTCCCAGATGTGCCTCACGAGGAGAACGAGGATGAGGATGTGAAGGCAGAGAGGCTGCGAGTCAAAGAGATCCTGAGCAGCCCCAGGAGCGAGGAGGTAAAACCCAAACCCCCACAATTTGGGGCTCCCCAGAGCTGCTGGAATCTGCAGCCACCTCCCTCTTCTCTGCCAGATGCCAGCAATCCTGGTCAGCAGCCTGCACAAAGAGTTTGATGAAAGGAAGGAATTTCTTCTGGGGAGAAAAATAAAGAAAGTGGCAACCAAACATGTTTCCCTCTGTGTGAAGAAAGGTTGGAGTTCAGTTGCTTGCTGTTGAGCGGTTTTATTTATAAAAACAACTCTTGGAACCATTTATCTGATCTCGTGGGCAATGTTTGTGTTGTCCCTTTTCAGGAGAAATCCTGGGTTTATTGGGACCCAATGGAGCTGGGAAAAGCACATTAATTAATATGCTTGTTGGAGAGATTGAGCCAACCAGTGGGCAGGTATGTTCCATGCCACAGGTTCACAAAAAATCAACCCACATTTCAATTTTATTGTTGTTATTGCAAGCACTCCTGAGGGCATTTTGTTAAAACCATGCAAAAAGAGTTTGGAAATTTGTAATATTCTGAATTAATTCTGGGCATTTTCCTCACAGGTTCTGATGGGAGATGATTCCTTGGGGCTGAGCAGTGAGGATGACTCTGTGAAATTCGTGGGGTACTGTCCCCAAACAAATCCTCTGTGGCCAGATATCACATTGCAGGAGCACTTTGAGATTTATGGTGCTATCAAAGGCATGAGCCAGTCTGATGTTAAGGAGGTCATCAAGCGGTGAGTAGTTCATTGCAGAAATCTTTGTGCTTGAACTGAAGTTGCTTCAGCTTTTTTTATCTTCAGCCTTATTGCTGGAGGGGTTTTGGCTTTTTTTGGTGGTTTTTTTTTCCCTTCTCACCTTTCCTAAAGCAGTTTTTGTTTCCATTTAAGTTTGGTTTTAAGCTTGGTTGAAATTCTGCGACTGTGAATTCATAGATGAGGAGATGAAAGTTCATCCACACAAAATTCAGTTGGGATTTTTAATTTTGATACATGTTTTTTTAACGTTCTTTTTCTAAGGTTATAAAGTACTAACAGTGATCTTTGTAGAGGCTGCAAGGATGGGGAGTCCTGAGCTTGGAGCTGTTTCTGTTGTCACCAAGGCTCCTCCAGGACAGGTGGCTTTGTATGGAAGCTCCAATTCTGCTTTTTGCTCTGCATTTTTTTATACTTGATACAAAAATACTTGTAACTGAGCTCTTCAAAAGGAGCTGGTTTGCATTCTCTGGTGAGGGGGAAGCCAAACCATCCCCCTCCCAACCTTTCCCACCTGGTCCTTCCCTCCCCAGCATCGCCAGCGTGCTGGATTTAAAGGACCACCTGCAGAAGACGACAAAGAAGTTGGGAATGGGGCTGAAACGCAAGGTAAGGGGGGCTCTGGGGTCACCCTGGGGGTCCCCAGCACCCTCCCTGTCCTCACCCTGCCCCTCTGCCTTCCCCCAGCTCTGCTTTGCCCTCAGCATGCTGGGCAACCCACGGGTCACGCTGCTGGACGAGCCCTCCACCGGGATGGACCCCAAAGCCAAGCAGCACATGTGGTGAGTGCTGCCCGTGGCTCCAGGGACCAGCCTGCTCTGGGGGCAGTTATCCCTGCTGAGTTACCCCTCCCTGTGAGCCACAGACAGGGAATAACTCAGTGGGCTGGGTTGGAGGGACCATGAAGATGGTTCAGTTCCACCCCCTGTCGTGGGCAGGGATATCTTCCACTAAAGCAGAATAATTTCTGCTTGATATCCCATCTAACCCTGCCCTCCATCAGTGGGAAGCCATTCCCTGTGTCCTGTCCCTCCATCCCTTGTCCCCAGTCCCTCTCCAGCTCTCCTGGAGCCCCTTTAGGTGCTGGGAAGGGCTCTGAGGTTCTCCCCAGAGTTTCTGTTTGGATGAACACCCCCAACACTCAGGCTGTGTCCATAGCAGAAGTGCTCCAGCTCTTGCAGCATCTCCGTGGCCTCTTCTGGACTCGCTCCAGCAGCTCCTCCTGTGCTGGGAGCCCCAGGGCTGGACACAGGACTGCAGGTGGGGTCTCACAAGAAGGGGAGCATCAGCCCAACCTGGGTGCCAGGTGCAGCACAACTGTGTCCTCTCCCAGAGCAACTTGGGAATCACAGGCTTGAAGGTTGAAAGAAATCCTTAAAATAATATAAGGAATACAGATTTGAGCTGTCTTTAGGGAACTCAGCTGTTAATTGTTGCTGTGGGAGCAGCACTAATCCATAAACAGAGGGTCCATCCCAGCCCTCCTTTCCTACTGAGGCAGGATTTGCTGTTCCCTGCCAGATGGTTTTGTCCAGGGGTGGTTTGGGTTGTGTTTTGCAGGCGGGCAATCCGAGCAGCCTTTAAGAACAAGGAGAGAGCAGCAATCCTGACCACGCACTACATGGAGGAGGCAGATGCTGTCTGTGACCGTGTGGCCATCCTGGTGTCAGGGCAGCTCAGGTACCCCCAGACCCCCCCTGGGGCAGGGGGCACAGGCAGCTGTGCTGATATATTCCTCTGAAAATACAGATCAATTTGGTACCTTAAATTTGGTACCTTAAATGAATCCTTCCCAGCAAAAAGGATCTGTTTGAGGTTAGGCTGTTCCTGAGTACAACTTGTGTTTTCTGTCTGTTATTTATAGGTGTATAGGTACTGTCCAACACCTGAAGAGCAAGTTTGGCAGAGGATACTTCTTGGAAATGAAATTAAGGGAAACAGCCGATGTGCAGCAGGTGGAATATCTGCAGAGCCAGATTTTGCACATCTTCCCCAACGCCAGCCGCCAGGAAAGGTGAGGTTTGACAGATACCCAGAAAATACTGATATTAATCAAACCCTCTGATTTCACAGCAGCTCCTTGGCACTGGGGAAGGAATGTAAATATTTACACACAGCTTTAAAAAAAAAGAGGAATAAAAAAAGGAAGGGATCTGGAAGGCAGCAGAGCCCGGGCTGGCAGGGCGGGGCCGGGAGCCCACGCAGATGTTTGGCACGGAGGAAGCAAAACCGGATTTCTGCATAGCTGTTGCCTGACAGCTTCCTCCTGGGTCAGGGCCCCTGGGAAGGGGCTGAAACCCGAGTTTCTGACTCTCTGCCCTTACCTGGAAATGCCTGAGGTCTCTGGGGGTCTCAGTTCCAGGGTGGGCTGGCTGCTGTTCCAGCAGCAGCTCTGAGTTTGTGCCAGAGGGTTTGGCTTGGTGACTGGAGAGACTCCACCAAGGGCACTGCAGGCATCCAGAGCAGTGTGATCCTTGAGGGATTGTGATTGAGATCCTTCCTCAAACGTGGGAGATGGGAGGGAGGGGAGAGCTCCCTGTGCAGGCCAGAGCAGCTCCCTGGGCTGCAGTGGGGGTTGCAGGAAAGCTGCACGATGCAAACTTCCAGGACGTGCTGGGACCTCCCAGCTCAGCTGAATTCCAAACCCTCAGGACTCTGGGAGCTCTAGGAAGCAAACCTGCCATGAGTAAGCAGAATAGAAAAGATTGAATCTGAGTGGAGGAGCATGAACTTAGAACAGTCTCGGGTGGTCTGAGCTGATGCACCTGGAGCTGCATCACTGCCCTTCTCCTGTGTGATTGTGACAGTCAGAATGCCTGCAGTAACCTTCAGGAAAGGAGTTCAAATCCATTCCATGGGGAATTAATATTTGTACTTGGAGTGATTTTGCTTGAAGCTAAACTTGTTCTGCTTCTTTGTTCCAGTTTTGCTTCCATCTTGGCGTATAAAATTCCTAAAGAAGATGTACAGTCACTTTCACATTCTTTTTCCAAGCTGGAGGAAGGTAATGAAGCACTTGCCATACATCACACACACAAACCCTTTTGTCTCCCATAACTGACATTTCTGCCATGTGATGTCACTCCTCCATTTCTGTTCCAGATTTATTTAACTTGATTTTCTTTTATTGATGTTTGTCCCCAATTCTGTTTCTTGGGAAATCAAGAGTAAGTGAAGTGTCCCTAAATCTGCTCTTACTGATTCTTTCACCAGTAAAACACACTTTCAACATTGAGGACTACAGCTTTTCTCAAGCAACACTGGAACAGGTATGTTAAATTCTGGTTTGTGAGTTTAAACCCTGTTTTTTGAGTGTAAACCCTGCCAGATGAAGGTGTCAGAGGGCAGGGGTAGATGGGATATTTGGAAGGAATTCCTCCCTGTGAGGGTGGGGAGGGGCTGGGATGGAATTCCCAGAGCAGCTGTGGCTGCCCCTGGATCCCTGGCAGTGCCCAAGGCCAGGCTGGACAGGGCTTGGAGCACCCTGGGACAGTGGGAGGTGTCCCTGACATGGCAGGGGTGGGATGGGATCAGCTTTAAGGTCCTTCCAACCCAGAGCATTCCATGATCCCACAATGATGGACCCTGTGCAGGCAGCTCATCCCCCAAGCTCTGCTCTCAGGCCACTGGGGCTGCTTTGCTGATGCCTATTGGGGCATTTTTGGGAAACTAAACTCCCTTTTTGCAAGGTGAATCACATCTGCCAGCTCTCCAGCTCCTCTTTATTCCTGTTGTTCCCTCTAAAAATAAGATGCCAGCTGCAGTGACTGGAAGAAGGCAAATATGTGGTATTAGTGGAGAAGCTGCTCTGATTTATTCCAAGAACAGACATTTGCTGTTCGTAGCTGGAAGGAGGATGAAGCTGAGACTTGTAATTGCTTATTGTGGATTAGTTATTGCTGACAATTAATGTCCTTCAGTGTTGAACTTCCCTTTCATTGTGCTCTTGAAGAAAAAAAGTAGGAGGGTAGAAGTAAGGAGAAAAACCTCAAAATACTAAAAATACTAGAAATGTCTTACTCAGAGATGAAGCAATACATTGAATACTCAGGAGGATTTTAGCATGAGTTGTATTTGTGACCAAGGAGGTTCCTACAAGGAGCATGGGGTCTTCTCCCTGTTTTCCAGGTGTTTGTGGAGCTGGCTAAAGAGCAGGAGGAGGAGGACAGCAGCTTTGGCACCCTGAACAGCAGCCTGTGGTGGGAGAGGACGCAGGAGGACCGAGTCATTTTCTGAGCTCCTCGTGCTCCTGTCGGTGCCAGCACCAATCCTCCCTCTGCTCCTGGAGCTGGGATGGGCAAGGACAGCTGGGTTTGGGAGCCCTGAGCGTGTCCCACCACCCTGGCCTTGGGAATAATGCCACAGGAGCCGTGAGCTTCCCACTGCTCCTCTGGCTGACCCCAAATCCTCCTCCCCTCGCTGCTCCCAGGTTGTGCTGGGCAGGAGGGCACTGCCACGGCGTCTCCTGGAGTTGGTGGCTGGTGCAGGAGCTCCCACCTGCCTTCCCCTGGCTCTGCTGGGCAGGAGGTTGGGCTGTCCTTCAGGAAAAGCCTGTCTGAGCAGAGCCAGTCTCTGCTGGGGCGTCCTGCCCTGGGGGTTGGCAGGGTCTGGCCGTGCCCGTGGCTGGGCACTCTGCCCATCCTGCACGCCCATCCCTGCTCCTCCACCAGCCCAGCCACCCTGCTGCTGCTTTGAAGATGCACCTGCTTAGAAGAGAGGGGGAAAAGCACTGCAGAGTCCCTGTCCCTCTGCAAGGAGGGTCCTGAACTGCACGGCCAGCTCGGCTTGGCGTCCCACCAGCCTGAAAATGTTCATCTGCAGATCAAAGCTGGCACCTGCTGGCACTGCCAGTCCTCTCCCCTGCAGGCTGGCAGCTGTGTGCTGCCATCTGGGTGCCACTGGGGTTTGTCCTGCATGCTGGGGGGCACGGGGGGTGGACAGAGTGGAGGTGGTTCTGCCCTGTCTCCATTCAGAGCAGTCTGATTCTCCACACAAGGTGTGTCCTGCCAGCTGCTCTCACACACACTGCTTTGGAGAAGGTTGCATTTTCCTTGCCAGTGCATTCATGAGCTCCAGTGTTTCCCAAGTCCTCGTTGTGGTTGCAGTCAGTAACACAGGGCCTGTTTTGTCATCCCCTTTGTAAAACCCCAAATAAAAGGGTCCCAGTTCACAGCCTCACCCATAAGAAAGGTGCCTTTGGTTTGCATAGAAGCACTAATAGAGTGTGTGGTCCTTTAGCTTGAGATATGACAGATGTATGTTGAAAATATATTATTTTTTTGGTTTTTTTCTACGCAACGCTATCATCACTTTTTTTTTAGTTTTATAAGGGGAAATTAAAGATTGCTCCCAGTTCATTGTGCTCTGCAGTGAACAGACACAGAGATGTGTTTCTATTGAGACATTGGCTTCATAAGTCATATCATTTATGTATCTTCACTTTAAAGTTAGAAAAGACCTTGGTTTTTCTTGAGAAAACTCAAAAAAATGGGTAAAGTTGGAATTGTGTGTCCCAGCTGTTTGTAATTATCAGGCAATTATGTGTGTGATATGTCTGATAATGGTTTATCAGTGTGTTCAGCCAAAATCTGTTTCCATCAGTTTCTTACACAGGGAAATGTGAACTCCTTCTGCAGAATTTTACTTCCTCTTTTGTACCCATAGGTTGCATAGAAATGCACAGCTTTGGGTTTGTAGTTAAAATTTGAGCCCAAGCCCTACAGAAAGCCTTGAACACCCCAGGGAAGCACAGCCCTGGAAATGAGGGATTAAAAGGACAGAATTAAAGCAAACTGCAGCTCCAGCACTGCCTGACAGGGGTGAAACTTGTCAGAAATGGAACAAAAAGCCCCAAATTCAATTGTTGTATTTATTTAACCCCAGCCCTGCTGCTGGCTGGGAGCTTTGAGCTTTTCCCTTTATTTGGAGCAATTTGGGACTCAGAATTCTCTTGGCACTTCCCCATGCAGGTGTGTACAAGTTGAGTGCATTTTTCCCAAACCCCACATTTCTTTGGTGTCTTTTTGCCAGTGGTGTTTCAGCCAAGTGTCAACTGCCCATCAATCCAGCACATTCTTGTCACCTGGATTTAGGGAATTAGTGTGACCTGTGAGCAGCCTTGGTGTCTGCCTTGAATTTATTCTTTCACTTGGAGTTAATAGTCTGTAAAATAGTTCTGTGCTGTCTGTTTCAGGTGTTTCCATATTTCCTCACATTTCAGATGGGAAAACTTTGGATTAGAAGCCAGATGAGCTCAGTTTGGTGCTGTTGTTTATCTTGGAGGAGCCCAGTGGAAGGTGGCACTGGTTTTTGTGCAGCTACAGAAAGGACAGAGAATTTGGCTCTTGAAATTAATTCCCTGTTTGGGTGGGATCTGTTTGGCCTGGTGACATCATGTGTTAAAGTGGGGCAAAATTCCCCCACAAAACATCACTGTCCTCATGTCAGAAGTGTTTCAAAGTGTCCTAAGAGGTCTGTAATTGCCAGAATAGGGAAAAAACCAAAATGCCCTGGGAACAGCAGATTTATTCCTGGCATTTGAAGCTCTTTGTTCAGCTGTTATCAGTGCCATTCCAAATCCCATCCACCCAACACACACCCAGCCTGTGCTCCCAGAGATAAACTGGATTTGGGGGGATTTGGGGTAAATCCAGCCAGTTTGGGTCACCATTCCCAGGTGAGCTGGTTGGAGCTGCCTTGCAGGGTTTTTGTGATGTATCCAAAGCTTGGAGATCACCTTCACTTCATGCTGTTGTGACAAGGTTGTATTTTCCTATGGAGAGTTTCACGTGTCTGGTTTTGTTTAGGTTCCCAAGAAATGTCCTCATTTAAGAGTATCTCTGTTCAGCAAGTGAGATTTATTGCACAGCCAACACGCAGAGCTCTGGCAGCAGAGGGTGTCAGCCTGAAGGTGACACACTTGGGACACTCCTCCTGCTGCTGGACCACGTGCAGCTCCTTTTACACACTTGCCTTTCTTTCAGCACTTGGCTGTACTTGTAAAGGTGACAGTTTTCCTTTCCCAGCCGGAAGTACTTCCAAAATAAAGATGGATTGGGTTGTTAAACTCTTGGCTTTCTGGTTGTTTTGCTGTGCTGGGAATGGGGGTGGTTCGCAAAGCCTGGGCTGATTTTAGGGTGCACCAGAGTTTCAGGTGGTTGGGCTTGGGCAGAGCGTGGAGGGCTCTGGCTGTGGGCATGGCCAGGGCTCTCAGGCTGCAGTATTTACAGATTTTAAACCGAATTTGGGGGAATTTTGCAGTGTTGCAACACTGGGATCTGACCGCCCAGCTTTGGGCTAGCAGTGACCCCACGGCAGCTGTGAGCTCCTGGCGTGGCACATTGTCCATCTGCAGGAGTGAATCACCTCCAGCCACTGGGAAATTAACCCCAGTTAAAGTAAAACAATTCATTTTTGTGCTTGGAGCTGTGCCCAAGGTGAATTCTCTGGGTGGGTGCTGGTTCTGGGGTGAGGGGCAGTGGAATGGGGGAGGTTTGGCTGAAGGTGGGACATGAAAGGTCCAGGGATCTGCAGGGATGGAGGGCACTGTCTGCTCCTGGCCTGTCCTGTGGGACTGCCAGCTCCCTGAGTAGACCCTGCTGAGGAGGAGGAGGAGGTGGTCACCTCCAGCCTCATGAGTCAGTGAAGGATGCAGCAAAATAAAAGGTGTTTGTGCACCCTGAGCTCCTCAGTGGAGAGGAAATAACCCCAAACAGTTTAATCTGAGCTTGGGGACAGTTCCCAGCAGTTCATACTCTTTGTTTCTGATGGTGTGGAAGGGCAGTGTGCCATGCATTTTTTTTTTAAGCTGTAAAATTAATTTGCTCCCTTATAATGCTTCTTTTAAGAGATGTCCAGAAAGTCCCTGATTTAACATGCTGAATTTCCCTTTGATAAGGGCTTCCTGGAGCTCTTGCTGTTCCTTTTTCCTTTGCTTGCCATGTTCCCCTGTAAGGGTCTGGCTCCCTTCCCAGTCCCTCTCTTCCTCCTGGCAGATACAAGGGCTGGTCCTGAGTCCCATTCTCAGAAATCCTCTGGAGCATCTGCTTGGGGGATTTAATTAATCAGAAAAAATATCAGCAGATATTAAAATACCAGCAGATATAATAATATTGTATCAGCAGATATAATAATATTAATTTCAGCAGATATTTTAATATCTGCTGCTGCTCAGTGAAGCCCTGAGGGGTTGGGGTCCCACTTCAGCAGCAGGGCCAGAAGCAGGATGGGGAACCCCAAGGAGTGCTTGGAGCAGGTGCCATTTTTCTGTGAAAAAGCCTTTTCTGTAAATAATGTGCAGTCAGGGCAGGGCTGGGTCCCACACTGAGGCACAGCTTTTGGTCAGAAAAATGCTATTTTCTGGTGAAGTGCACTCAGATGAGCTTTCTGCAGTCACGAGGAGCCTTGCCCGTTGCCCTCCTGTTGCCCAACACGAAGGGATGCCGGAAAACGCTTCTGCTCCTTTCCTAAATGAGCTCATGCCTTGAAAATGAGAAAATCAGCAGCTGCAGCAGAGCCCCAGCCTTTTGTTAAGCAACAACCCTGTGGTTTGAGGCAGCTCTGGAGATCAGATGCACAATCCTCGAGCTGTGGAAGTTCCGGGACAGTCAAATTCATTTAACTCGTTGAATTATCCCGTGGCCACGCACCCTCCCAGCTCCTTTGCATTCCCTGGCTTCTCTGATTTCCTCACCTCCCTGTTCTGAGTGCAGATCCACTGGAAAGATGTTTTGTTTTTAAACGCCCAACACGCTCCATCCTGCTTCCAGCTGTGCGGCAGCTGCTGGAAAAGCAATTAAAAGGAGTGGAAATTGGGGAAAAAAACCTCTCAAAACAACGGGGAAAGGAGAAAGAAGAACTAAAACCCCCTTGGTGCTGGGGTGCAGGACTTGTCTCAGCAGAGGAAGGAGCATTTGCTGAGCATGATGGGGACAAGGCAGCAGAGCTATCCCTCTGGAGAAGCTTGGCCAGGGACAAAGTGGCTTTGTCACCTCTCAGGAGTGAAGGTTCCCCCCATCCCAGCTCTGCTGCCTGCTGGAGACATCTGCAAGAGTTGAGTGCAACCCTCCAAAGCGTGCTGTAAACATCCCCAGGCTCGGGGCCAGCTGGTTGTAGGTGCTGTTCCAAGGCTGGGTCATCGCTGCAGAAGTTTTGGGAGGGTTTGCCCGGGTGACGTCAGCCCGGAGAGGGGCATGGCCACCAGGCTGGGCCACCCAGCTCAGCCTCCCTGGGGCTGAAAAGGGACCAGCAGCCCCAACACCTCAGAGCTGCAGGAGACCTGGGCCCCATGGAAAACACACCAGCAGGTAAGGAGGCACAGATCTCTCTCATTTTTTCAATGGGGAAATTAATTTAGATGTAGGCATGGAAAAATTCTCCATGCAGGGTTTGGGTTTTCATGAGGGGATGAGGAGTTTTTCCTAATTAGTGCTTTGTGATGCTGAATGCATAAAAGCTGCACCTTCCAGCTCTGTTTTCTGGTGGACTATAAGTTCACAACAAAATATTTTACAGGAAAAGGAGCAAAAATACTCAGCTTTTCTGGGTGTGGGTGGATTTTGGCTCTCCCTGTGGCTGCAGGTGAAGAGCTGCAGTTTGGGCACTGGGTGATGATCCCTCCCTTTGCTCTCCTCCTTCTGCCTTGCTGTCACTAAAGGCATCTAAAAATACAAAACCCCCAAATTTCACTTCTCTGTATGAGCTGAAGTGTTGAACTTTGATTAAGGACAGGCTTAGAGTTGTTATTCTGAAGTTGAGAGTAGGAAAAAACAACCTGTTCCAGTCTGAGTTGGAGTAGAGTCAGTGCAAATCTATCTTGGATTTATCAGATGCAAACATAAAAAACTGCAAGAACTGGCAAAGAGGAGGGGATGGAAAGAGCACCTCTGCACTCTCCATGTGCAAAGATTCATCCTTGGCTCAGGGAAAGGAAATTTCCTGTGGGAAGTGTGAGATGCAGCATGGATTTCTCCCTTTGAGCACTGAGAGGCTCCTGCCAGAGCTCCTGAAGAGCAGCTTGATTTTAGGAACTAAAATCATAAACTCCAGGAATGCTTCAGGTTGGAAGGGACCTCCAACCCCGCTACAATGAGCAGGACATCCTCAAACAGACCTCAAAAAGCTAAATTTACAGAGGAAAGCAGTGTGAAGAGGTGCCAAACAGGAATTCCCTGAGATAGTAAATAAAGGGATTATATGGGATGTGCCTTCCTGGGACAGCTTCTGGTAGAGCAGAGCTGCACGCAGGATCCAGGAAAAGTTATTGCAACACCTTGGCAGGGAGTTCCTGGAGAGCAGGAAGTTTGGATGCACTTAATGAGCCCCTGGAGACATCCAGCTTTACAAGTGATGCTCTTAACTGGATTAAAGTTTCCCAAACATCACTGCCTGCAGTTTCTGACGTGTTTATTCTGCCTTCTGCATCTGAAGTTTTGAGCCTCAGGCCTCACAGATAATTATCAAAAAGGTAAAAAATATAGCCAAGCGAGAATCCTCTAATAGATTAATTAAATACCTAATTTAAATTTAATAATAGCTAATATTTATGAAGTATCTGACTGAAAGTTAAATTCCACAGCCTTCATAGGCAGCATCACTTGTTTGAATTCCTGCCTTCATATTTGGCTCCCAAATGGTATTTGCTCCTTGCTCCACAAGCAAAAATTAAATTAAATCTGGTAGAAACTTGGTTAAAGTTTTCTAAAAAGTTTGAGATTTGCTCCATCATTTTAAAATTGTTTGTTGTGACTGTAGAGATTCCGTGCATCTTTTAAAGACCATCATGTTTTCCTTGTTATCCAAATACCACCACACTTTGTTTATTACCCAAACATCCTGGGCTGAGCTGCTGCTTTCAGTTCATGACTGAAATCCAGACCTGAGCAAAAGAAAAAAAAAAGAAAAAAAGTGACACTTCCTAGAAATCTCTTCCTATTTACCTTTAATCTTCAGTGCAGGCAGCAGGGAGGAAGCTTGGGCAGGGAAAGAGAGATAATATATGATAAGGTAAGCCCTGTGATACACAGGAGGTAAACTGGGACCCTGGATGCCTTGCCCCCGCAGTACACAAATATTTAATTATTCCAAAAAACAAGCAGTAAAGGGAACAGAGCAGTGGAACCCTTTATTAACTCCAGCTGCCCCATCCATGAAATCAGGAAGGCTGTCCAAGGGGAATGGAGCACTCTGCCTTTGAGGTTGCTTTGATTTTGGGTTTTTATGATTTTGGGTCTCAGCCATTTGAAAGGATTAAACCACAAAAACATGTTGGGAGGTTCCCTGCCCTGCTCCCCTGGGAAGGGGGTGAAACCCATCACTCTGAACTTGCTCCTGTTCTTGCTGCTTGGCCACAGGATTAAATCTGGAGCTGAAAGAAATATCCCAAAGAAATACTGCCTGCTCAGCATTTAGGAGGATATTAAGGAGCATATGGGTGTTCTAATCCTGCCCTGCTCTAACTGCATTAAAGTTCCTTAATATTTGGGTGAAAACAGAACAAACTGGTCTCTTACCAGCCTGGTGAAGGCAGGCAGTGGCAGCCTCTATTTTAGGTTATTTTTAGCATCTGCCCAGTGTTTGTAACGTGATTCAGGGTCTGGTTCAGAACCCAGAGCACGTGAGCAGTGCTTTGCCAACAAGCCACGTGTCTGAGGCCAGGCACAAATTCACTTCCTGCAGTGAAACGTGGAAAGTGAGCGGATGTCTGTTCCACAAAGCCCCTCTGGGATGAGGAAGGATGAGTCTGGGTGAGGAAGGATGAGTCTGGGTGAGGAAGGAAGAATTGGATGAGGGAGGATGAGTCTGGGTGAGGAAGGATGAACCTGGGTCAGGAAGGATGAATTCAGGTGAGGAATGATAAATTTGGGTGAGAAAGTACGAACCTGGATGAGGGAGGATGAACCTGGATGAGGAAGGATGAATTTGGGATGAGGAAGGATGAATTTGGGTGAAGAAGGATCAATTCAGATGAGGAAGGATGAATGTGGGTGAGGAAGGATGAACCTGGATGAGGAAGGATGAATTTGGATGAGGAAGGATGAATTTGGGTGAGGAAGGATGAACCTGGAAGAGGAAGGATGAATTTGGATGAGGAAGGATGAATTTGGGTGAAGAAGGATCAATTTGGATGAGGAAGGATGAGTCTGGGTGAGAAAGGATAAACCTGGATGAGGATGGATGAATTTGGGTGAGAAAGGATGAATTTAGGTGAAGAAGGATGAGTCTGGTTGAGGAAGGATGAGTCTGGGTGAGGAAGGAAGAATTGGATGAGGGAGGATGAGTCTGGGTGAGGAAGGATGAACCTGTGCACGTGGAAGAGGCAGCTCAGAGTCCAGCCCAGCTCTCTGTTCCCTTGCATGCTCTTGGTCTATTTCCTTTCAATTTTATGGTCCAAAGTTAAGGAGAAAAGTTCTCCCCCTTTGGCATGTTGTTGGCTTCCTCTGAAGTGCTATTTAACTCCCACTGACCTGTTTTATTCTAAATTATATCATTTTCTTTCCCATCTTAGCTGGAAAAATGCAGGGGGCATCCAAGAAAGCCTCACAAATATTTCAGCAAACCTGTGCTCTCCTGTGGAAAAATATTCTTCTGGTGTGGAGGATGAAGTCAAAAAGTTTTCAGGCAAGTGTCAGTTCTTCCAAAGGAAAATCAGGATTTCTACTACAAAGTATTTTCACGTTGCATTGTTTTTGTGTGAGGGGATGTGAGAAGGCTCAGCTGTGGTTCCCTGGGAAATGTCAGCAGTTCCTTCTTCCTGTGACACTACAGATCTGCCTCGTGACAAAGCTGGCTGCTGGCTTTTGCTTGTTGATCCTGCCCTGTGCAGAGGAACACAATGTCCAATTCATGGTTCCAGTGTCAAATTATCCACAGACCTCGCTGGCTCTGGGACTAAGAAAACATGTTTTCCATCTGAAACCTTGCTGGGATTTGAAAACCATCACACCTGTGGAACAGCTCTCCCCTGTGCACAGGGGAAAGGCTGGAGGAGCTGGACTGGGCAGTGGGGTCAGAGCTGAGTTAGAAGGGTCCTGGAGGAGCCTCCCCGATGCCTTGGAGTGGCTGCCTAAACCAGAGGCTAGGCAAGATTAAGAGAATAAAAGTGGGTATTTATTGCAGGCCTTCAATAAATTCTGATTGACCTTGGCCAGTCAGAAGCCTCTGAGGGGCCACACCCAAGATGGACAATGGTCATGAGTTTTTCAGGCAATTATAAGTTTGGTCCATTTACATATCAGGGGCTAATCCTCCACTTACAGCTAATGAAGTCATTTACTCCAAGTTTTCCCCCCCAATTCACTGTTGTTTATATCTCCTCAGGCCTGAGGCAGTGAGGTGTCCTTGATTCCCAGTCCTGGAGAGGAATTTTTCAGAAAGTTTTGGAAATTTTGTGGAAAATTTTTGGAAATTTTTGGAATTTTTTGTCTGGATAAAATGGGAGAACAGCAGCTGTGGAGTTTCAGAGTTATAGCCTAAAGCAGTGTATCTGAAAAATAGAAAAGCTAAATCCTGAAACACCAGCACTTCCCTGGGCTGCCCCTCACCTCTGCATTTCCCCCCTTCCCTCCTTCCTTACCTCCAGGAATGGGTGACTGTGAAAAACGCGTATTTTATGATTGGCTTTTCGCAAATATTAGGATGAATATTATATGTGTTATGTTAGAAAGTTATGCTCTATTAATTTTCTCAAGTAGTGTGTTAAGTATAGTTTTAGGATATAACATCATGTTAAAATAGGAACTATGTATGTGAGATATTTTTTTAAGGAAAGGACTGAGGTACTTGCACCAGATAGCAGCAACAGGACACCTAAATCTTTCAGAGAAAGAGAATTTCTGTGCTGCTGTGCCACCCCAAAGGGATGGAGGCTGCATGTGCCAAATGGCTCGAGAAAGACATGAGTTTAAATTTGAAGGTTTGTGTCTGTAAAATGAAAAAGAAATTAACTTCTTCCCACCTCGCTCAGCCAGGAAGACGTTGTTAGGATTAATAGGAAGAAGTTGACACTGACCAGACAGAATCCTTTGTTTGAATTGAATTTATGCATCATGGATGAGGTGTATGAATATGCAACAGGCTGTTGTTTTTAAGGGTTAATCCTCTGTTAATGTGGGTCCTTTTTCGGGCTTATTTTGCCCAGAAAGAGGTACCTTGACATCCGTAACTCTTTGTTTCTTATTGCCTCATATTGTCCTAATCCCAATTGTTCAAGTTTTTATTACTCTAATTATATTACTATTTTTATAACCATTTTATTGCTATTAAACTTTTAAAATCTTAAAAACAAGTGACTGGCGTTTTTCACAGTGACCTCTCTGGTTTTCCTGTACATCCTGTGCGACTCCGCGGGGCTGATCGCGTACTGCCCCTCACCTCTGCATTTCCCTCCTTCCTTCCCTCCCTGCAGGAATGGGTGACCTTGCTGGTTTTCCTGTACATCCTGCGGGACTCTGCGGGGCTCATCATGTACTACCCCACCCAGGAGTTCCCCTACAAGGCCCTGGGGCGCCTGGACGACCCCGCCTTCAACGCCTCGGGGGTGACGCTCATGTTCACCCCTGCCACCAACAGCACCCGGAGGATCATGGCAAAAGTGGCTTCCAGTCCATCACTGAGGGGTAAAAGCTCTTAAATCCATGTTTCTGCATGGACCTGACCCACCCTCATGGGACAAGAGCATTTGTCCCACCTGATTTTTGAGGGAAAAAAATCTTGGTGATGCCCGTTTTCATTGTTGTCTGAATAATCAGACAACAGCTGTGCTGGTTTTATTTATTTTTTTCTTTTTTCAATATTAATTATTTATTCTAATTGCAGGTGTAATAATAGAAGAGGTGGAAAATGAGGCAAAAATGGAAGAAAAAGGACTTTTGGAGGAGGAAATTATTGGTGTTGTTTTTAAGGATGACTTCTCCTACACGCTCAGATTTCAAGTGGGCAGAGCGGTGTTCCCAAATGAAGGCTTTGAGCACATAGGTAACAAAATAAATGAAACCCCAGGCTTTGATTTTGCATTAAAAACTGTTCAGCTGGATTTCTGTGCTGCTGTGCCACCCCAGAGGGATGGAGGCTGCATGTGCCAAATGGCTCGAGAAAAACATGAGTTAAAATTTGAGGGTTTGTGTCTGTAAAAGGAAAAAAAACATCAGAGAAAAAAGCTGTAAGAACATAAATGTCAGCCACAGTCAGAGAATCAGAGAATCCCAGAATGGTTTGGGGTGGAAGGGAGCTCAGACATCATCCAGTGCCTTTTTGCCCCTCTCCCTTTTGTACCTTAACACATCAAATCATGCCTGGAAAATGAGAATTGTGTGTGCATTAATGTCCCTGGCCAGAGATTTAACACATTAAAAGATAAAAGGCTGAGTAAATCCCAAATCTTGATTTCCTCACACTTAGGTAAAACTCATTTTCAACCCCACATGTCACCCACAAGTATTTATATGCAAACACATATGGAAATGTCTTGATTAATACTGATTAATTATTTTTTTAAAAATTTGTTTCCCCAACAGAAACCTGCTGGGATTTTTCAGCAAGGCACTGCAAAGTTCCTCTGTACTGGTACGGGGGCTTCCTCTCCGTGCAGTCCAGCATTGATGCAGCAGTCATAGAAGTAAGTGTGCTCATGGTGGAATTTGCTGTTCTTCCCATAGTTCTGTGTAAACTTAAAACCCAAACTGATTAAACCAAAAACAGAGGGGAAAAAAAAACCCCAAGCACCAAGAAAACCACCAAGCCAGTTCATTTTTCCAGCCCTAAAATTGTCCAAGGCCAAGTTGAACAGGGCTTGGAGCACCCTGGGATAGTGGGAGGGGTCCCTGCCCATGGCAGGGGGTGGAACAAGGGGATCTTTGGGGTCCTTTCCAATCCAAACCATTCTGGGATTCTGTGATGCTCTGATTTTCTGTGGTCATCAACTTCTTAAATAATTAGTATAATTCAAAGTTTAAAAGAATGACAGATCGTTCTCATGGCTCGAGGCCGGGAATGAAACAAGGATTTAATAGTGTCTATTGCAAGTCAGCACAAAAATATACTAATTACTGGTTATTTGCTTATAAACATAGCCCTATTATTGACAAACAAATAATTTTAATGTTTGTAGCCCCCTGTTTGTTCTGATGTTGGCTATTTCATTGCAAAAATGAAATTAACTTAATTTCTGATTTCCTTTAGATGAAAACCAACCACTCTGTATGGAAAGAAATGAAGTCAATTACTGGAGTTCACCTGCAAACTGTGATGAAACCTCTGTTTAAACTGGATTACCTTTGGTTCATTATCTGTGCCATACTGAGCTACTGCCCATACATGCACTTTTTATCAGTGAAAGTTCTCAAGGAGAAGAAGAAGCTGAAGATACTGATGAGAGCAATGGGTCTGCAGGATATTTCCTTCTGGTAAGCCCCAGAAATCAATGTGTAATTACAGTGATTATTTTATCAAGTGTATGGAGCAGCCTGGTCTGGTGGGAGGTGGCCCTGCCCATGGCAGGGGTGGAATTAGGGGATTTTTGAGGTGTCTGAACCATTCTGGGGGTCTCTTTGCTGGGGGACCTCTGTTTCCAAGCCTGTCGCTCTTGAGGCAGGCTTTTTGTAGTTGTTTTGTCGCTCTTCTCCTCCCCAAAAAGAGGAGGAGCCAGCCTGGTGGAGCAGGGGTGTGTGCAGCAGGGTTCTGGGTGGGGAGGGGTTGTTTGCCTCCAGAAAATGGGTGGAACACGCAGAAACAGCAAAGAAATAACAAATTCTGGAGAAAGCCCTAAATGCTGAAGCAGAGGTGGGACACTGGGTCTACCCAAAGAGGCTTCCTAATCCATCTGGGCATGGATATTTCACATCATTGGAAAAGCAGATGGGTGGAAGGTCCTGGCTGCAGATTCTCTGTGTCCCCTTGCTGCCAGCACTGCGTCTGCAGAGACCTGGGCACGTGCCAGGCCTGAACTTGGGGAAGAACTTTTTCCTGAGCAGTAACCAAGCCCTGAACAGGCTGCCCAGAGAGGAGTGTCCGTCACTGGAGATACTCCAGACCCACCTGGACACATTTCTGTGCCTTGTGCTGTGGGGTGTCCCTTTCTGAGCAGAGACATCGACCCTCCGTGTCCCTTCCACCCTGACCCTTCCTGTGCCTCTCTGATGTTTGCACCTGCCCACTCTGGAAACTGGAAATGGTTGAAAACACAAAATATTTGAATTCATACCACGCTGGCTATGTCATGGCAGGTGCTGTCATGCTGAGAGACAGAAATAACTGTGCCTTCCCTTGTAGGTTATCCTGGAGTTTGCTGTACACCGTGTACATCTCCATCACAGCCAGCCTGCTGACCTGGGTCACCCTGAGTGAAGTTTTTAATCACAACAGCTTCCTGGAAGTGTATTTTTTTTACTTCTTTTATGGCATGGCATCTGTAAGTTTATTTTTGTAATCTTATATGATGCTCCTTTTTTTTTTTTTTTTTGTCCTAATTAAAATATCTGAAAGACTGCAGAGTTTTTTAGGGCTGGTATTATATGAGAAAGTAACAAAAATACTCTACTGTGAGGTATTGTTACTTTTTATAGGCCAGGTTTTAGGTTATTTTTTGTATATTTTTTATACCATTATATTTTGGGAGTTTCTGACTCGAAATCAGAGTAAAGAGAGGTGCTAAAATGAGGCTGAGAGTGGCTTGTCTGTCCCTATAAACCTGCCCTAAATCTCAGAGCTGTCTGCTAGACAAAGCCTTGTGCATCTGGAGGGAACAACTGAAACCCAGCTGGATCTCAGATTTTGCTCCTATTTTGATGTTGTTTTATTTTTAATTGCAGCAGAAATGCATCCTGCTAACTACTGGTTTTTCTGCTACAGATTCACTTCACTTTCCTGCTCAGCTCGTTGCTAAAGCAGCCAAACATTTCCAGTTTTGTGGGATTTCTCCTTCACATCCTCTTTGGGGCACTGGGCTTTGTGACGTTGTTTGAAAAACTGCCACGAGCTTTGGAGTGGATTTTAAACCTCTTCAGTCCTTTTGCCTTCACAGCTGGCCTTGCAACGGTATGTCCATAATAAAACCAGTGCATCACAAGAGCTCAGCCCCTAAAATTCTGCCAGAGAGCAGCACAATCCACAGTTTGCATCACCAGAACAGCCCAGTCAACCCCCTCTGCTTTTAAAAAGAAAACTTGGCTCCAAAAAATCTTTTAAAAAAATCTAAAAAATCTGTGCTAAATCGTGGCAGAGATGGTTGGACTCTCAACTGCATCACTAATTTTCCTGCAACAGATTTAAATCTGTAAAATGAGCAGTGGGATGTGGGTGGTGGGTACCAAGGGCTGCAGGAACTGAGGACTGGAAGTGCTGCCTTTGCAAACAGCTCTCTGTAACTTCTGCATGGTTTGAAATTTAGCTTACTGAGGCATTTCTGGTGCTTGTGGTCAGAATAAACCCTTTGCCTCCATAGAAACAGCGTCGTGGTCACGAGTGAATTGGTTTTGAGTGAAAATGGCTGTGATGACACAGCAGTAGCTCACACAAAGTATTTCTGTCTGAAGGAAATGTTGCATCTGAATTTTGCTTTTTTTCCCTCCCCTAGATGGTAAAACTAGAAAAATATGGACCAGCATTTACCCCAGAGTTGTACCCTTTTTATAACCTGTACCTCATCCTGAGCCTTGACAGTGTCATGTATTTCCTGCTGGCCATCTACTTCGATAAGGTTTTGCCTGGTGAGTGAAAATGTGAGGGGAAAAAATGCAAACTTCATTGCTTTTTTTTTTTTCTATAATTCCCTGCTTTGTAGAGAGAAAGTTACCCAAGGGGTGGTGGGAGGAGAGAAAACTGCAACCCTGCAGTGAGATCCTGCTCCGACAGCCCTGACCACCGGGGTTGGAAGGGTGTTGTAGGAGTTGTTCTGATTTTTTGGAACCAAAGGGGTCATAAATGGGATTGTGGCTGTGATTATTCCCCTCCTGCATTTACAGATATGAGCAATTTAAATTGCAGAGTTTATAAATTTCACTCTGCTGGGAGTTCACGTTCTGCACTACCGGGGGAGCGGTGGCTGGGCTGGGCATTTATCGGAGCTGACAGATGGAGGTTTTGGGGTTGATATTTCACCTTCTGTGCCTCTGATTCAGGCAAGTACGGGGTCCCACATCCTCCTGCCTTCTTCCTGAGACCCTCCTACTGGCTCAGGGGCAGCAGTGGGTACGTGGGGGTGAGAGCTGGCAGCAGCCACGACCCCGTTCTGGGCGGTGACACCGAGCCGATGCCACCGGGCTTCGATGGCAAGGAAGCCATCAGGTAAGGGGCTCCTTTTGGCAAGAAAAATACAGCTCTGTATGGATTGTTGGCTCTAGAGAGCACAGCCACGCTGCACTGGTGAGTGTGAGGCTGGCAGCTGGCGTTGTGGATGAGATTAATGCAAATGTGTGAAAGGCAGGGGTTGTTTGGTGTTTCGTCCTGCTCTAGAGCTGGATTTGAAAATTTATTGGATGTGGGGCATCCTGCAACTCCCTGCCCTGCACTTCCCTCTCAGCAGCGAGTCTGTTCCCCTTCCCCAGCATCTTCAAGCACAGAGTGTGCTGCAGAAAATGCTGTCCTGTCCATTCTTGCAGGGCTGGGTGGGCTCGTGGCTGGTGCTGCCTTCTGGGTGTTACCCCAAAGCAAACAGAAATCTGCCATAATAACAGCTAGGTCATCACTCCTAATTAAATATCCACATTTATATCCCCCTCTTTCACTCACTAAATGTTCCTTGAGTTTGGCTTTGAAACCTTTTAAACAGCTTTTAGAAAAGCACAGGGCCTAATCCTGGTTTAAAGGTACCAGAAATGAATTACATCAAGGGGTTCCTTCTGCAGAACCAGTTGGAGGAGGAGGTTGGGAAATATTCCCCCAAAAGTTTTCGGATTTTAATTTGAGACAGAGGAAACAGCCCCCAAATTGTGATTCAATAAGTAATGGCTTGCTTACTTTTCTTTAGACTAAACAATATTAAAAAAATATACAAGAAGAACAACAAGAGCACTGAAGCTTTAAAAGGTAAGGCTGTGTAATTCATTTATTCATTTTTCACTAGATAAGAACCCAAAGTGTTTGGAAGTGTACTGGCTGTACTGAATTCTGCCTCTGGGGCTTGTTAAATTATATTGTGCAATGGTTATTTCTTCTGGGGTAAATTACTGGCAAATTTCTACCAGGTTGTTATCTCCCTGTTCCCTCCAGGAAAATCACTGTTTATTATTTTTTGCAACAGCAGAAATCTCCTTAAAAGCTGTGTTTTTGCAGTGATGAACCACTTTAGAAATCCCCTCTCAAACCTCCCTTTTGAAATGTAAACTATTTTAGGCAAACTTGGGATTTTATGGCCAAATCTGCTGTCCCTGCCTGAGTTGTGTTCTCCAAGCACTTGCCAATGCAAATATTTGACACAGCCATAGTAAAGTCATGGGGTATTTGTTAAATGCCTTTGTTCAACAAGAACTCCAAGTGAAAATACAAAAAATGAAAAATACAAAAATATTAAAAATATCAATATGGCCTCAAAGGTCTACGTTGAGTGGAAAAAACCAAACAAACACAACCTGAACAATCCACAGAAAGACAAAGTCTTTTTTAAAAGGAAAATGAGGGGGCAAAGTCTGGGTGCTTTGAAATATGTCTTGAAATCTCACATCTAGGAAAAGCTCTGGGCTCTTCTCTTCCTGAGGACTCTTCTTGAGCCACACTAAAATAAAATATTATGAACCTCATAGAAAATTGAAGTCAAAATTCTTTAAATATTAAAGATAAAACATTTATTCCTTCAATTCAGTCAAGCCATAATTCCTTACTAAGCTTAGGCCTAACTCCTGAAGAACCAACCTGTGGTTTTTGATCTGGTTTTGCCTCTCAGTTTCTGAAGAAATGTCACTTCTGTCACCTGTGGCAACAGCTACAGGTCCAAGTCCACTTCTCACACACTTCCATCTACTGTTGTCCTGTTTTTATTCCAGGTTTGTCCTTAAATATATATGAAGGGCAGATCACTGCCCTGCTGGGTCACAGTGGATCTGGGAAAACTGCTCTGTTAAATGTGCTCAGTGGATTTTCCAAGCCTTCAGCAGGTGAGATGATGGGCCTGGATGCTGAGCTGTTGGATTTTTCAAGTGTAAGGGGAAAATAAGCAAAAAACCTCCAGGTTTTCCCTCAGTGATTTGTGCTGGGTTGTTGTCAGTGAAGATTTCTCCTTCAGCACAAGCTGCAGGGATAATGGATCCCTCATGAGTGCACCATGGTCATTCTCCAGCTGGATGACCTGGTGCTTTCCATGAGCTGCACACCTATAGGAAATATGTTTTTATTTGTAAGGGAGGGTTTTGGTGCTCTGAAATGTTTTTGAAAGGTATTAAATCTGTGGGCTATTCAGTTATTTTGCTTTTTTGTTTTTTGAATTTTCAGTGTAACACTTGGGAAACATCCATGGTGCTGGAATTAATGTGAAGTGTTTCATTCACCCTCTTGTGCAGGTTCTGCAATGATCTACAACTACAGTGCTTCTGAAATGTGGAATATGGAAGGAATGCAGGAAAGGGTTGGGATTTGCCCCCAGATTAATTTGCATTTTGAAGCCTTAACAGTGAAGGAAAACCTGAGAATTTTTGCTCACATCAAGGGGATTCAGTGGAAGGAAGTAGATGAAGAGGTTGGTATGTGCTTCTCAGCCACTGGCTTCTCTTTTATGGCATCTTGGGCATTTTGTGCTTTATTGATAAAAAATGATCACCTGCATCTTGTTCTGTGGAAATGAGAACAAACTTGATTTAGTGCCAAAATAGTCTTCCACTTCTTTCTTATCCTCATGTCATGAGTTAAAACTCAGATTTGTATTATTTATCTCCAAGCAAAGCCATTAAGGGTAGGTAAGTTTGAAATCTTGAAGTTGTAATGTTTGTAGCCATTTAGGAATTCAAACCAGTGCTTTGGAAATGTGACTCTTGTCTTTGTGTGTTCCCAAGGTGCAGAAAGTTCTCATCATGATGGACCTCACCGACGTTCAGGACGTTTGTGCTGAAGACCTGAGTGGGGGACAAAAACGAAAATTGTCTCTTGGAATTGCAATTTTAGGGAATCCCCAGGTAGGGACTGTTTGTTTTTATGCACACACAACATGTGTTGTTTTGGGACATAGCTTTGCATTTTGACTTGGCACAGAGACTTTGTTGTGTTTTTCCCCTGCCACTCCAGGCTACTAATTCACTTACTGGAAGGATGGGGGAATCTGGTTCAATCAGAGCCATATTTTTAATTAGAAGGGTGGTAATATTGCAAAAGGAGAAGGAGCAATAAAAACAAGCCATACTTGAGGGTGCATTCTCTTCTCTGAGTGAGACCATCAAAAGCATGAAACCAAGTGATGCAAGTGTGGAACTGAGCCACATGGAACTAAGCCACGTGCGCTGGTGTTGTAGTTGAGATGGACACAATACAAAGCAACACACTCCATTTTCAGAAG
>VYZP01032382.1:41654-76349 GCA_013400635.1 Hypocryptadius cinnamomeus
AGTATACTATTTTAATATAATATATATCATAATATAATAAGCCAGCCTTCAGAAACATGGAGTCAAGATTCCTGTCTCTTCACCCATCCTCAAGGGCCCTGAGGGTTCTGCTGCAACAAGTGAAGATAAGAATAGTTCATCATTCTTTTCTCTGATCTTCTCACAGCCTTCCCCAGGACAATGCCTGGAAAAGTTGTGCCACTCTGTGGCCAGAGAGCTGCTGCCACACCAAACCTCTTCCACAGGCTGGGGCGTGGGGAGCTCTGAGCTCATTGTCCTTTGCAGGTGCTGCTCCTGGATGAGCCCACGGCGGGGCTGGATCCCTGCTCCAGGCACCACGTCTGGAGCCTGCTGCGGGAGCGCCGCGCCGGGCGCGTGACGCTCGTCGCCACCCAGTCCATGGAGGAGGCGGACACTCAGGCTGGTGAGCCCAGACTGGCACCTTGGGGGTGCACACCAGGGGTTTCCAGGGCACAACCCACGTGTGGGTCCCACTGTGGCACAGCTGGACGTGTTTTGTTGTCAGTGACCACCCAAGCCGGGCTGGGCAAAGGTTAAAACTGGGCTGATGTGTCCCTCCAAGGCTTTGCTCATGCTCCTCTCCAGGATAAAGCAGTCTTCTTCAGGAAAAAGCACTTCCACTTTATCTGGATTTGTCTCTATGTCAGTAAAATTCAGTTTATTTTCCTTTATTTTCCTTTATTTTTATTTTACTTGCCCCTGTTCCCATTTCCGTATTATTCCTGTGCTGCGTGGGAAACTCTCCACAAGCCCACAAGAATGCAGAACTAAAAGAATTAACCATGATGTTGAGAAGAAAGGCATTGGTTTAAAAATATATATTAAAAAAATACCTTCAGGTCTGGCTTGGCTTTACTCCTCTCCATTTATTATTAAAATGTCTGCTGAGTTCAGAAGGAGCAGAGTGAGGTCAGCCTGCTGCACTCTTGTAAATCCCCCTAAATCCTTTGCATTCCCTCCTCCTTAGATCGGAAAGCTTTCCTCTCCTGTGGGAGATTACAGAGTGTTGGCTCATCTCTCTACTTGAAGAGAAAGTGGGGAATTGGCTATCACTTAAGGTAAAACTTTTCGTTTTGGTCATTACTCTCTTTGTGAAAAGCTTCTCATTCTAATATTTTCTTGTAGAATCTGTGTTTTTGTAGAGTTTATCTAGACAGCAATAGAAATCCTGACATTTCATTTTAGAAGACCTTTAAGGCTGCCAAAATTTCCCTGCTTTGGACAACAAGCTGCCTTTCTTTGGAACCCAACCCTGAAAGCTCTGAGCATGCAGCTGAAATGACTTTGCAGCTGAAAGGGGACCAGAGTGAGGTGATCTGTGGTGCCAGAGTGATGTTCAATGGCTTTGATGCAAAGTTGTTTTTTCTTAGGAGTTTGATTCCTGAGTTCTTGGTTTAACAGCATTGGCCAGGATTGTAATTCTTACCCTCAACCATTTTGTGCACGCATGGCAAAAACAGGGGCACTGCAGATGGCTGTAAAAATTCCCACTGAAGTTCTGCCCAGTTTTGGAGATTTCCCTGTGGAAGAATCACCACTGGCTCTGTACTCCAACCAGATGAGGCACACATTTTTTATTTCTTATTTAAGATTATAACAATGGGGGTTTTTTCTAACAGGATGCACATAAATGACCTGTGTGACCCAGAGCTTGTGTCATCCGTGGTCAGACAGTACATCCCTGATGCTGTGCTCAAGGGACAGAAGAGGGATGAGCTGTGTTTTAGGCTGCCTCTGGAAAACACTGACAGCTTTCCAGGTAAGAAACCTGCCCCTGTGCCAGGGTTTTAAAGGGAAACCCACTGGTGGGAAAAGCAGAAATCAAAGTTACTGTGAAGGGAATAATTATATTCCTTGGTCCATAATGTGTGGCATTAGGAAGCTGCATAAATACCAGTTTTACAGAAAGCCTTCAGTGCACATGCTAATATTAATAATGAAGATAAAAAAAGAAAATCCACCAACTAATCTACAAACTAAAATTCACTGACTCTCTTCTGTTTTCAGGATGATGCATGTAAACCAAAACCACTGAATTTTCCACTAGTTATCTCTAAACCACACAATAAATTAGTGATGACTTTTAGGTCGTGGGGTTAATGACGTGAAATCTGGAACATCCAGTGTTAATTGGTAGAGTTTGTTAATTATCACTGGCTGAGTCTGTGCTCAGCACTCAGCCTGAGTGTTTCTCCTGTGCAGATCTGTTCAGCCACCTGGAGAGCAGGCTCCTGCAGGGGGTGGTTAATTACGAGGTGACCAGGACCACCCTGGAAGATGTTTTCCTGAAGCTCCAGGGTGAGGAGGCCATCGATCCCGAAGGTAAAGCATTGACCCCCTATGGAATAGCTCTTGTCCTCTTCGTTTATTTAATGGCCTTCAAATTTCACATGGGGCAAAGCAATCATTACATTTGTCTTTAACCTTCATTTTGGTGAGGAGCACCTTCACTCTGAAATGTTTGATTTACACACCTTGCCACTTGGGGCTTTATTTCAAATTTACATCAATAAATTTCAGTTTATATCAATATCAGCAGAATAGCCTGAAGCACTGACAAATACCCTGTTTTTTTAGCAACAATACATTAAGCAAGCGTGGCATCCCTAAAGTTCCATCTAAACATGTGTTTTAATTGAATATCTAATAATTTTCTGCTAAATGTCAGTATTGATAGACCTAGAGTGGCTTAGTTGTGTC
Organism: Hypocryptadius cinnamomeus; assembly: GCA_013400635.1. Classification (NCBI taxonomy): domain Eukaryota; kingdom Metazoa; phylum Chordata; class Aves; order Passeriformes; family Zosteropidae; genus Hypocryptadius; species Hypocryptadius cinnamomeus. Next base: position 44,376 of record VYZP01032382.1, read on the forward strand.
CCACTTGCCTTCAGTGAGGAACATCATCTTGGAGAAGCCCAAATTATTCTGCCTTGGCTTCCCAAAGGGTTTCAAGCAGGAGAATTAAGGCTTGTGTTGGAAAGATATTTATTTGCTTTTGGAGGGTTGTACAGCCCAGACTAGGAGGTGGGAAGGGATAAAGTTTTCAGAAGGCACTTCCCATGGCCAGTGAAGATCTTGGATGTGTTGCCACACCAGCCAGTCTGAATCCACCAATATAAATTCTATTCTGGATAAATTATGGCCCCTTTTCTCTGCACTTCTAACTCTTCTCTCTCTAAAAAAAAAAAAAAAAAAAAAATTAAAAAGGAAAAAGACAATCAAAGCATCCCTCTGTTCAGAGCAGAAGATCCCTGATGATTGTTTGGGACTAAAAGGTGTCCTTTGAAGGCTCTTTGTGGGTAATGGCATTTCATGGTGAACACACAGGAGAGGGAGACCTCGAGGAGAGGGACCAGAACCTCCCGTGGTTCTCCAAGCAGGGGATCCTGGCCATGAGTGGGATGATGCTCTGGAGGCAGCAGGTGTGTGCTGTGCTGAGAATTCACCTGCTCAGACTGAAGCTCGAAGGAAAATTCCTCAGGAGCATGTAAGTACAGAAGCTCCCACTTGCCCTGCAGCCCTGGAGCAGCCCAGGAGGGGTTTAAATACTGCTGGAGGTGTTTGGAAGCAGAGAATTAGGTGGGAAATGTTTTAAAGCTGCAAAAACAGGGACAGTCTGGACTTACCAGGAGAACTCTGGCTTGCTTCAGTTTTAAATTTCCCCATAAATCACACAATTGCTTATTGGTGGATTTCCCCTGGCCTCACTTATGGTCTGTTTTTCCATCTAGATTGCTGTTATTTGGAATATTTATCCTTCCACCACTGATGGTTTTAATGCTGTTTCATCTGTGGCACAACTCCAGCAGCTGGGAAATCACATCTAGCCCGTATTTTCTTTCCACAAAAGAGAAATTTCAAAATAGATCTACAAACCTCCTCATCTTCAATGACACAGGTGAGGAACGACATGTGAGGCTGACTCACTTTCTGCATCAATGTGAATTTTATTATAATTGACAGAGCAACCTTGCAAATGCCATATAAAGGAATGTGCATTGAGAGGTGTTTTCTTTTGAGCAAAAGCAAATGCAGTTCTAGTGATGATATAGATAATAGGTAAAAGAGTAATGAACCAGGCAAGTTTTTTTTAAAAAAGCAATAAATAAACTAAATTTGAAACATATATTTTGTTTAACCAGTTGAAATAAATAGAAAAGATATACAAAATATGTGTTTGCTTAGAATCTCAATATTTGGGGTTTTTAAGATAACTCTGCTTTGCAAGTAGGAACTCATTTGTATGAAACTGTTTCTATTTAAAGAAAAAAAATCCCTCTAATGACTCTAATTTCTGTCCTTGACTTGATTTCAGGATCAGAAATCGAGGATTTCATTGCTGCTTTGAAGATTCAAAACATAACCCCAGAAATAACCCCGGAGAAAAACATCACAAGCCTTCCAGATTATAATGGAGCTATAAAAATATCCCTGGAAGGCAAGGTGAGGGATATTCTTTTTCCTTCTTTCATCCTGTATATCAACAGAATTTTCTGAGAAGTATTTAAATGAGAGAAATAAACACACCTGTGGCTGTCATATTTTCTGGAAAAATCCCCTTGCCCAGGATTTTTCTCCTGGGAAGGTGAGAAGCCTCAGAGAAAAAGGAAAACAATATTATCTCATTTGCTTCTCCTGTGTTTTGCTCCTTTGGAATGTGATTGGAGATTGTTCACCCACAGGTGATTGTTCCATTGGATTCTGCTGTGAGTTGTTTTCACTCTTTGGCCAATCAGGGCCAAGCTGTGTCAGACTCTGGAGAGAGTCACGAGTTTTCATTATTATCTTTTAGTCTTCTGTAAATATCCTTTCTGTATTCTTTAGTATAGTTTAGTTCAGTATTCTTTAATATAATACCATAAAATAATAAATCAGCCTTCTGAGAACATGGAGTCAGATTGATCATTCCTCCCTTCGTCTGGAAACCCCGCAAGAACAAGACGCACCAGAAAAGGGAGAATATTTTTTTGGCCTAATAAAGAGTTTCAGTAGTGCTGCTCACACCTCTCAGGGACATGAAGGCCTTTTTTATTTTGACATCTCCAGAGCCACCAGTTCACGGTCATGTGCAGCCCAGAGCCCATCAACTGCTTCCCTGTGCTGGTGAACATCCTCAGCAACACCTTCCTGAGGCTCTTCAACTCCACCGCGCGCCTCCGCGTCTGGAGCGAGCTCTTCTACGTGGTGAGGGTCCTGCCCTGCTGGGCCACCATCAGCTGGGACAGCTGGAGGGATGGGGACTGCACAGCCTGGGGGCTGGGGGAGCAGCTTCCAAGGGTTGAGGGCAGTGGTCCCACTGCTGGTGGTTCCCAGGGGTATTTAATGGTGATTTTTCCAAGGGTTCTGTGGGGTTTCGGTACCGTGAGGAATTTGTGCTGTTTGGAGAGGATGGGGATTGTTCTTGGAGAAGAGAAGTTTCAGGGTGATCTAATTGTGGCCTTCCAGTCCCTGATGGAGAGAGGCTGTTCGTGAGGGCCTGGAGTGAGAAGCCAAAGGGGAATGGCTTCCCACTGAGCCAGATTTGGTTCAGATTGGATATTAGGAGGAAATTGTTCCCTGGGAGGGTGGGGAAGCTCTGGCACAGGGTGCCCAGAGAAGCTGAGGCTGCTCCTGGGTCCTTGGCAGTGTCCAAGGCCAGGCTGGACAGGGCTTGGAGCCACCTGGAATAGTGGAAGGTGTCCCTTCCCACAGCAGGGTGGAATGAGATGATCTTTAAGGTCCTTTGCAGCCAGGCCATGCTGATGAGCATGGTGGAATACAACAGTGATCTTTGCAAACCCCACCTTTCCTGAGCAGCAAAAAGCTAGTCTCCATCCTCAACAATTTACAGCACCCAAATTCTTTCTACAAATTCTAGGATGCTAAATGTCATTATTTTGTTCTTTTTGCCTTGTTGTCTGTTCTTAAACACCACTGACTTACCATCAGTGCTCTTGTTCAACCATCCCATGAGCATTGAGCCAGCCACATTTTCCCTGGGCAGCATCAGTTATGGATGACTGAATTTCTGTCCACAGGGAGAAAACCCAGAGCTGAAGAACTACATTTTTTTTGGCTTATTCACCTACCTGCTGGTTTTGGCTGCTGGTTTGCCTCCTCTCTTTGCGATGAGCAGCGTGGAGGATTACAAGGTAAAGACCACAAGGAGTGAGTGCAATGCAAAATGTCTGGAGAGCACCAGTGGTGAGGCCCTGGCACAGGTGCCCAGAGAAGCTGTGGCTGCCCCTGGATCCCTGGCAGTGCCCAAGGCCAGGTTGGACATTGGGGCTTTGAGCAGCCTGGGACAGTGGGAGGTGTCCCTGCCATGGCAGGAGTGATCTTTAAGATCCCTTCCAACCGAACCATTCCGTGGTTTCTAGGTAGGGTGATAGAAGAAAATCAGTCAGATTAGTACCAAAGTGCACTTCTCTGCATCCCAGGGAACCAGCTGGGGCTCACAATAATGTGGATGTTAACAAAGCTTTTGAGATCTGAATTATTTAATTTTTTTCCTTTTAGGAACGATGTGGTTTTAAACAATGGTTGAACTAAGAATTGGAAGTGCTCAGAAGGGAGAGGGAGGGAGGAGCAAGGGAATAGAGAATGAGCAGGAATGATGTTTTAGACTCTCCCTTTTCTCATTTTTGTCGTTTTTGCAGCTCCAGGCTCGCTCCCAGCTGCGGCTGGTGGGGCTCTTCCCCTCGGCCTACTGGTGTGGGCAGGCTCTGGTGGACATCCCGTTCTTCTGGAGCCTGATGTGCCTCATGTTTGGGCTCCTGGTGCTCTTCACCCGCATCTGCCCCTTGGACACCCGTGCTGTGCTGACCCTGGTGAGCTCTGGGCAAAATGGGTGAATGGGAACAGCTCCCTTCCCTCATTTCACAGCAGGATTTGGCTTTAGAGAGTTTATTTGCAATGGGCTTCTCTGGGCAGGTTTTTGTATATCCACAGGCACTCCTGGTCACTGATGTCTCTCTCTCTCTCCAGCTCATTTGCATCTTTGGCTATGGAATATCTCTTGTCCTCTTCGTTTATTTAATGGCCTTCAAATTTCACATGAGGCGAAGCAATCGTTACATTTGGTCTTTAACCTTCATTCTGGTAAGTGAGGAGCACCTTCACTCTGAAATGTTTGATTTACACACCTTGCCACTTGGGGCTTTATTTCAAATTTACATCAATACATTTCAGTTTATACCAATATTCAGGAGAATAACCTGAATCACTGACAAATATCCTGGTTTTTTAGCAACAATACATTAATATTGCAAGTAATTTTTCTGCTTTATTCCAGGTGAATTATGTTGCTTTTATGCACAGTGACCATCATCAAGTACTTTACTACACCTGTATGCTGATTCCTATGTTTCCCCCTGTGGGCTGGATCATGTTCTCTGGACTAGTAAGCAAAACACATCCTACTAAATTCAATAATTATCCTAATGGTGCAAACTGGCAAAGCAAGAGGCACTTCCCAAATTCCCAGTCAAAAAGAAAGAAAGAGGGAAAAGGAAACAGGAGAAGTTCCAGGCTGTTGAGAGAAGAGGCCAAGATTTGACCTGTTAATCCTTTGCTTGATTGGGATACTTTTGCTTTGTTTAGTCACTAAGAGCTGTTACAGTGGCTGTATTTTGGCAGCAAGGGTGGGATGGGAGGGAAAAGTGTTGGAGTGGGAAAGCCAGGAAGGAGGAAATGAGCTGAGAGAAGGCCACAGACGTGGGAAGAGAGAAGCAGTGATGGAAAAGGTTGACTTAACCTGACTGATTTGAGGCCTCTGAATTTCTTTAGCCAAGGAAGCCACAACCCATTGAGGCAGTGAGAACTAAAGAAAAAAAATGCAGATCAAAGCTCCTTTATCCCATCCTGAAGAAAAGCTAAACATCCCTACCTGCCACACTTGCTCTGACCCTGCCCTGAGACACACTGTGCTGAGGAGTTTTCTAATTGACTGATCTCCTTTTCTTGCAGAATTTCCTCATGTACAATGATTACAGCATTTTTGAGACATGGAATTACATCTACATGCCTGTCTTTGCAGTAAGGAGGGACTTGGAGATGGTTGCTTGGGCAGGGATGACTGTCACTGATGCAGTGGGCTTGCACTGGGCTTGTAAACTCTTCCCATAAAGAAAGAATGGGTTTTGTAGTCAAAATTTCCCATTAAGTGTTGGCAGGGGAGGCAAATTCCAAGAAATCCTGGCTTGTGCCTGATGTGGCCCTTGGATGCTGCAAAAATGGGGCAGGGGCTTACGTGGAGCTCAGGTAGAAGGCAGAGATATTATTAATAAATTGATCATGCCAATGCTGCTTCTACAAAAGGATGAGAGGCTCTCCCATCCCATGAGATGTCTGTTGGGGTGCAGGTGGATTATGTGGGCTAGAGCTGCTGTAAGAAATCAAGGCTTTTGCAAATAATCTGTATATCAGAGAGGAATGTCTGCAAAGCATCAGTTTAGCTCCTTGCCCCTGTAGACCTTTTCAACAGCTGAAATTAATGAGATGGGTCACTGCATCCCTTCGTAATTAAAATTAACGGGGTGTGTTGTTACCTTGTCTCCACACAAACCTAATGAGTGTCTGCTTTTCAGCCATACATCCACTGTGTGATTTTTGTTTTCCTCCTGCGCTGTTTGGAGATGAGATATGGAGAAGCAGTCCCAGGATTTGATCCCGTCTTCAGGTGGGTCCCAGGGATTTCTTGTGAGCCACAGCTATCCCAGTCTGCAGGGTGGGCTTGGAGCTGCACAGCCTCCTGACAGCAGGAGGAAAAATGTGTTGTGTGAAAAATGTTTGTCAGCATGTGTATAAAGTCAGTATTTTAAATTTTTTCTGTGTCCTTGAGAGGATAAAAATTGTGATTGCAGTTTTTTTAAGGTTCATAGCTGAGGTTTCAGGACATTTCCCTACAGGGGTAAATTATATTTCCAAATTGAAACAGAAAAGTTTTAACTCCTTTTCAAAGGTTTCAGTATTGCTCCAAATCGGATGGAGAATTTCCCTAAATCTTCATCAGGTCGAGGTTGTCCAAGTGCTCTGTGCTTAACTGTCACCAACAACAAGTGGCCTGAGTCACATGGGAGAAGATTTATAAAAAGTGTTTAATTATCCAACACTACCAAGTGTGGGGGTTAAATGCCCAAATTGCTTTGCAAACCTGCCATGTGTATTTTAATTCTCCTTGACCAGAAGATTGGCATGTCTGGAGCAGGGAACCAGTCAATAATTAAAGATGAAGGAAAAGCTAAAGCTGGCCTTTATTTTCTCAGCCATGCCAGTGAAGTTTAGCTTTTCCTCTCCAGGAATACATACTTGAGCAAACACCATCTGGGGAACAGCTCAGTGATCCTTGTGTGTGTCCCTTCCAGCTCTGAGCTTCTGAACTCCCCAAGGGCAAATAAATTCTGGGTTTTGTTGGTGCTGCCAACGAAATAAATTTAAGAGACCACACTTTAAGTGTGAGCCCTGAAATAAATTTAAAACATGGCAGCACTAAAAGTGGGATCCTCAGTAAGCACATTTCACTGCCCCAGAGGTTTGGGGCTTACCAAAAACACTTATCTGGCAAAATCTGGGCCTGGAAGGTGCCATTTCACAGGTTCCTTTCTAATGTTTGTGTCACCAGCTTCAACCTCAGCTGGCAAAAAAGTATTAAATTAAAAAAAATAGGGAATTTGTTGCTTTGAGGCAATTTCATTAATTTCCTTCCTGCCACTGTGGTGGGTAGTTCAGGCCCCAGTCTGCACAATGGGAGATAAATTTGAAAACTGTTATTCTTATTTCTAGGTATAAGTATGCATTTATGTCCCCTCTAATAATACTGGGAAAAAACTTACAAACACAAACCTTTTTGGAAGTGATTCCCAGTGAAAGCATCTCTCCTCCTCTATGGGAAAAGGATTTGTAGAAATTTTTAAAATTTGACAGAAGGCTCACATAGTGTGCATCTGTGTGTAAACTTTGATATAAGAAATATTGACTTAGAAATGTTATAGAAGAGCATAGACATTGTTGAGAGAGAAATTGAACTAGAAATAAGTTTTAAAAGATAGTTTTGCAAATAGGACTAGATACTTTAGAGAAATAGAATTATGAAAGATGCATTGTAGTAGGATTCATGAGGGGTAATTTTAGATGATTAGACATTTAGATGATTAGACATGATGTTAAGACATTTATAATACAGTGTGGCCAAAGCTGATAGGTTAAGAAATGCTTATAGTGTTTTGTAATTAGGAAATAGTTGGCTTCTGGTTGTGATGTTGTGAATTACAACATCTGTATTGTCTCACCCTTCTCATGAGACTGAAAATGGAATAAAAGTTTTTAAAACACCTCTCAGTTGCCCCATGTCTGGCTCAGAAAATGGCTTAGTCTTGACACCCCTGCACTCGTAGGATCCAGCAGAGAAGAGAGGTGCCCCAGCAGAACAAGGAGCAGGCTGGAGAGGAGCCCCCCGAGGTGCAGGCGGAGCGCGACAGGGTGCGGGGCGCGCTGGCCGCGCTGCAGCAGGAGGAGGTGACTCCAAACCCAGCCCTCTGCACTGCTCTGCTTTCCATTCCCCATCTTTTTCATTCTCTCCTCTGCCTCTGCTTTCTTAGCTCACGCACTCAGATCTTCTGATGTGATCTCACGGTCACCCTGGCACCACAAGGACTTTAGCTGGCCCCGTTATTTTTATTCCCATCCTGCATATTTTCCTGTTTTGTTGGGGTTTTTTCCTCTGTTTCATGGTTTTTTAATTTAGAAATTTTCTCTTTTTCAAAGTCCTGCTTAATGGTAAGAACAGATCAGCTGTCTCATGGTGTAGGAGGAGAATTTTTATTTCCCTCTCTGTCTCTTCACAGGACTTGGTTGTTGTCAACAGTTTGCGCAAGGAATACGAAGTCAGGACAGCCACTTCCATCTTCAAGAAAAAGAAGAAACTTGCTGTCAAAAACCTCTCTTTTGGTGTTAAAAAAGGTTCAAGTACTTTGCTGCACTCCCTATAATATAACTGACTAAAATCTAAAGGGAAGGCCTCATTTGGAGGCAATATTTTTGTTAGAATTTTCTTGTGGGCATTGAGACCTGGTACTCTGGGCTCCTGCGTTCAAAGTTTTAATTTATGGGAATAAAACAACCCTTTCTCCTCCTGTGCTTTTAAATATTACATCGAATACAGGGGAGAAGTCATATTAGCAGGAAATATTATTAACAGTCGTTGCATATTTGTTCCAGGAGAAGTCTTAGGTCTGTTAGGACCCAACGGAGCTGGGAAAAGCACAACTCTGAACATGATTTCTGGAGGTGTAGCAGTGACTGCTGGGGAGGTAGGTGGCTCCTTGGAGCAGCTGCAGAGATGACCTTGATGCCTTTATAAATTAAGGATGTGATAAGGCAAGCCAGCAAAATCTTCCTACAGTCAGGGGATGTATGGATGTTTATGTACAATTTATGTGTCCTGGATATTTACAGAGCTGAGAAAAAGTGTTGATTTATGCCAAGGATAAATTCGAGTGTTCATCAAAGTCAGTGTTACAGATTTAAGAGTTTGAGCAACAGGAAATCTTCAGCTGGCGTTGGAAACCCATTGTGAAATGTCTCAAGCCCTGTAAGAATTGTTGACATCTAAAAAACCCCAAAAATAACACTCTCCATAAACAGCCTTGCAAAACCAGGAAATTGAAAACGAATGTGAGCAGCGTTGGGCCAGTAACAATCCATCATTAATTACGTGCAGAATGATTAATGGCATGTGCTGGGGGAGGGGAAATGCCATTGCTCTTACAGATTTGGGACAGAAGGTTGGAAACAGAAAAGTGTTACTAGGAAAAGACAGGCTGGTGTTGGTAATATTACCCAAAGTGGAAGAGCAGATGGAGCAGGATCACCCTGCTCATGGAGCCCCACAGTGACCACTCACAAGTGGCTGCTGGCCACACAACTGCTTGCCTTGGCCAGCTGGATGGGGCTTGGGGCAACGTGGGCTGGTGGAAGATGTCCCTGCCTATTGTAGGAGTAGGATGGGATGAGCTGCAAGCCAAAGCACCCTGTGACTGTGTGACCCCACAACTGCAGAGCTCGGGGTCTGGGATGAAGGCCCTGGGCTGGTGGAAGATGTCCCTGCCCATTGTAGGGGTGGAGTGGGATGAACTCTGAGCTACCTCCCAGCCAAAGCACCCTGTGACCCCACCACTGGAGCTGTGTGTCTGTGCAGGTGCTGCTCGGGGGCCGGGATGGAGCCCCCCTGTGCCCGGGGGCCCTGGGCTGGTGCCCACAGCAGGACCTGCTCTGGCCACACCTGACAGTGCTGCAGCACCTGGAGGCCTTCACTGCCATCAGGGGAATGAGGGAAGAAGATGCTGCTCTTGCCATCAGCTGGTAGGAAGCCAAATGATCCATCTGTTGGTTCTCCCTCCCTCCTGAGGCAGGGAGCCTTCCAGCCTGTCTGTCGCCGCTAGAAACTGTTTTCAAGCTAAGACAATGATTTATTGCTCAGATAAACATCAATCTCAGAGGCTGTGAGATTTTAGAGGAGCAAGCATTTAGCCATAGCTCAAGAGTATCACAAGTTTCTTCATTACAAGGCAATATAGAACTTTCTAAACCAATACAGTTGCCACAGAATTTATTTTGCTTTTCTATCACCTTTACTTACTCCTGCTGCAGTGTGGATACTTTTATCCAATGGCTTCTGTCTCACAGGCACACAGATGCTGCTGTTACAACTTCTGAACTCTTAGCTTATTCCATACAATCCCACCCTTACACTATAAACCCTTCACCGTCTTATCAATACAGTTTCTCACTTATTTAAGGCACATTCTCACCTACAACTATAGAAATACAAGTTTATGATTTTTCTGCTTAATATCTGTGTATTGTATTTTTGCATCAATCTAATCTTCTTCCAAGGCTGTAGATCAAATCCTTCAGTGTCTGTGGAAGTTTCTGTTTTAATGATTCCCACACCAGCCCAATCACACTGTGATTTTATAGGGTGGGGAAGGGTTTCTCTGTTAACAAAACTGGCTCATGTGGTTAAGAGCCAACATCTTCAATGCCTCTCACCTTCGAGAGGTGGCTTTTCCTGATGAGGTCTGCTATTTTACACTGTTCTCAGTCCCTTGCCTATGAAGATTGTAGCCCAAGTTTACCTGGGAAAATTCAGAAAAAAGAAATCAAGCTTGTCTCAGTTCATGGCTAGTTGCATGAGTAACTCACTTCTTTCATTAGCTGCACTTCCTTCCTTGAATTTCTGCAAAAATTCCTCAATTTAACATCCAAGTTAGGAGCAGAATCCCCAAGTAACCCAAGGTGATGGATATCAACCAAAACATGTCAGTGTTCCTCAGCACCCCTGACCACAGAGGTTGCACACCAAGAAGGTCATCAAGGGCTTTTCCCTTTCCATTCCCCACAGCCTAGGAAGGGCCTTGGATCTCCTGAAGCATTTCAAGACCCCAGCAAGGAGTTTATCTGCTGGAGAAGCCAGAAAGGTACGTGTTGGATTTGTCTTCACTGCTCACCCAAACACTGCTTGCTCTTTCTTGGACGTGGTGCAGAGGAAACCTTCAGCTGAGTGGGTTCCTGGCATCATTCATTTAGATCAATACCTTTTGAATCCAGCCTGGCAGGATTCCCTCCTTCCTCCCCACCCCCTTTTCCCATTCTTCTGCACCGTGTGCTTAGTAAGTGCCAACCACAAATTGGATTTACGATCACCTCTTCATGCCCACCACCTACATCTCCCAGTAAATGGTATGGAAAACCACTTTCACATCTTTGGCAGGCTCAGGAGTTCTGGGGAAATCTGATTTTGAGAGATTAAAACATTACCTGAGAACAGCTGAAGTGGGATTTTTTAAAATCCCTGTTCCTTTTGTAACTTGGAATCAAGAGCTTCAGCTTTGAAAAATTCATGGGGATTAAGGTGCACCAGTTTTGCAGGTAAATAAAGGAGCCCTGACCTGATGTTGTTCCTATTCCAGCTGTCATTTGCTCTGAGCATCCTGGGAGGCCCAGCAGTGATGCTTTGGGATGAGCCCTCCGTGAGCGTGGACCCCAAAGGGCAGCGCCGCATGTGGTGAGCAGCCCTGGCCTGGCAGAAACGGGAATCTGGGACAGGTTTAACGGGATGGGCTCACCCTCCCCATTGCAGGAGCTCTTGGGCAGGCAGAGGTGACAGTGTAGATCTGTCTTTTCCCTTTTTCCCAATGCCCAGGGGATGGGGAGAGCTTGCTGAGCTCCTCACTCAGCTGGCAGCAAGCTCTGTAACATAATGCCGAAAAAATGACCCCATAATGGTCATTAATACAGCCCAAAAAATGACCCCATAATGGTCATTAATACAGCCCAAAAAATGACCCCATAATGGTCATTAATACACCTCCAAAAATGACCCCATAATGGTAATTAATACACCCCCAAAAATGACCCCATAAAGGTCATTAATACACCCCAAAAAAATCTCAGTAGGCACCAGCTGAATCCATACATTTGGTACAAAAGCCCAAATTTCTGTTTTCTCCAGAGCAAGAGAAAGAATTGTAGGAAGTTCTCCCTTGAGTCATTCAGCACTGGTGTCTGCTTTAGCTTTTCATCACCAGTTTACACCGTCAGTGCAAAATTTGGTGGGATGCTGACATGACAAATGACAACATAGCAGTGGCATCCAGGTCATCTTTAAACGAGAAAACTGAAGTCTTTTAAATAGTTCTCTGCTTTGTAATAACTTTAAAAAGTTGTTTCTAGGGAGGGAGACATAGACCAGTGTTGAAGTCCTGGATGCTGACAATTTTAGACTTTCTGTGCTGAAGGGCACAGACCCACAAGAAAATACTATATTTGACCTGAGGCCATGGAGAAGGTTTCCAAAATTGATTGATAGCACTGGGATTATGGGTGTGGAGTTTGAATAGAAGTGTGTAATATCACAGGGTGGAAAACTTAGAGTTTGGGGTTTTAGAATACAGTAATATATATAGAGCAAGATGGAGGTTTTAGGGTGGAGGCTGCTCCTTCTTCTTCTCCATGGGTTTGGGTGGTTTTGTGTAATTGGACAGAAAACTCTGCATTGCAGACTTTGAGTGATTAGTTATTGGGTCAAAAACGAAAATAATTTAGGTGTGATTCCTTAATTGGATAGTTTGACCTTAAAAGACCTTGTAGAGAAAGCTAGTTAGCCATTGTGTAACCTGTTAGCAGAATTCTGTAGAACTCACAACTTGTAATATAGATAAGAAATAATTAAGCCTGAACACAAAATACCATCCCTAGCACTTCAACCCCCACCTTGGCAGCAGTAGAAAAAGAAACCAGGAACTGGCAGACCAGGAGATTTTCTGTGGCTGTTCCCAGGAGGTAACTGTGATCCCTCTGTTCCCAGGAGGATGATGGAGGCCTCCATGAAGAGCAGGGAGAGGGCAGCCATCCTCTGCACGCCGTCGCTGCGGGAGGCGGTGGCAATGTGTGACCGCGTGGCCGTCCTGGTGTCCGGCCGGCTCCGGTGGGCACGGCAGCTGGGGGCTTAGGCTGGGCCTTGGGGTTAGTCTGGGGTTAGTTTGGGGGTAGTTTGGGGATTGGGGTTAGTTTGGGTTATTTTGGGTTAGTTTGGGGTTAGTTTGGGGTTAATTTGGGTTCGTTTGGGGTTAGTTTGGGATTATTTTGGGGTTAGTTTGGGGTTAATTTGGGTTAGTTTGCAGTTAGTTTGGGGTTTGGGGTTGGTTTGGGGTTAGTTTGGGATTATTTTGGGGTTAGTTTGGGGTTAATTTGGGTTAGTTTGCAGTTAGTTTGGGGTTTGGGGTTGGTTTGGGGTTAGTTTGGGATTATTTTGGGGTTAGTTTGGGGTTAATTTGGGTTAGTTTGCAGTTAGTTTGGGGTTTGGGGTTGGTTTGGGGTTAGTTTGGGATTATTTTGGGGTTAGTTTGGGGTTAATTTGGGTTAGTTTGCAGTTAGTTTGGGGTTTGGGGTTGGTTTGGGGTTAGTTTGGGATTATTTTGGGGTTAGTTTGGGTTAGTTTGAATTAGTTGGGGTTAGTTTGGGATTATTTTGGGGTTAGTTTGGGATTATTTGGGAGTTGGTTTGGGGTTAATTTGGGTTAGTTTGGGGGTAGTTTGGGGTTCATTTGGAGTTATTTTGGGGTTATTTTGGGGTTATTTGGGGGTTTGGGTTAGTTTGGGCTTAGTTGGGTTTAGTTTCAGTTAGTTTGGGGTTAGTTTGAGCTTAGTTTGGGGTTAGTTTGGGGGTTGGGGTTATTTTGGGTTTAGTTGGGATTAGTTTGGTTTTTTCAATTCTTAATGTAATGGAATGTACTGGTTTGGATGCTCCCACATGTGTAACAATCAGTTTTGTGAGAGGTAGCACGGTGTGAAGAGCTGATGAATAAGAGGATGTACAGCCACTCCTCAGCTCCCTCAAGCCATGGATTTATTTGCTGGTTATGGTGGTTTGAGCAATGTTTTCCCCCCTCTGCAGGTACATTGGTTCCCTTGAGGATCTCAAAAGGAAATTTGGCACAAGTTACCACCTAGAACTGAAAATGACAGACGTGGGGCACAGCGATGCTCTGCACGCCGAAATCCTGAACCTCTTCCCCCGCGCAGCTCGGCAGGAAAGGTCAGGGCCTGTGGGCTGCCCACAGCCTGGATTTGGCTTGGGATGCTCTCTTCCTCCTACTGATCTTCCTCAGTGATTTATCTGGAGCACAGTCATCCTACAAACCCCCCCAAACTGCACTGCTGAGTCACAAGATAAAAATTCATTTTTTTATTACTTTTTCAGGACTTCTTCCATGCTCACCTACAAGATTCCAGAGGCAGATGCACTACCTCTGTCCAGGTCTTTCTCCCAGCTAGAAGCAGGTAAAAGGAAACAATCAGTTAAATAAGGAAATCACTTCCAAGTGCTTTCTGTGGATTTGTTTTTTAAGGATGCTTTCTCCATCCCTCTGCAGCTAAACGGAATTTCAAGTTTGAGGAGTACAGCTTGTCACTGAACACTTTGCACCAGGTAGGCTTGTGCAGGAGCTCCAGGTTGGGAACTACATGTGGGAGAGGAAGAAATAACCTGTGACCAGCACAAATACAGCCAGTCCATGGCAGTGATGGGGTGCTTTCCACTGTGTCCCGTTGCAGGTGTTCGTAGACCTCACCAGGGATGCAGAGGAGCACGACCTGGAGGTGGCATCCAACGGGGCTGTGGAGCAGAGACCCCTTCACCCCTGATTCCTGGAGCCACAGTGGGAAATATTCCCTGTATTTCATCAGTGTTACTGAATTTCACCAGTGTCACTGGTAGCTGTGATCAGCTGCAGCCCCAGCACTCGCTGACCCACGTCACAGCACACACAGCCCTGCAGGTGTTCTCCCTCACAGAGAAAAAAGAGCTACTATTTTAATAAATAAAGCCTTTATCCTTTGACACATCGATGTCTGACTCTCATCTGTGCCCCTGCTCAGGGTGGCTCCTGGAGTTTGAACTCCTGACCCCGAGGCTGTGAGGGACACTGGGTTGGGAAAGGAGCTCAGTCCCTGGGGAGAACCAGGAGCAAACCCCAGGGAGGCTCTGATACCTCGCTCATCCATGGCAGGAGGACACCAGGTCTCTGCCCTGTCAGCCCTGAGAATCACCCTCTGGCTGGTGGGATGTGGCCAGCAGAGCTGCTGATTCCTGGGAGAGAGGAGCACAGGGCTGTATTTTACCCAAAAAGCTGCTCTTGCTGTGAGTTCCAGCTCAGGCCAACTTGGCCCCTCTCATCCCCATCGCGGGGGCCAGGGACAGAGGAAAGGACTCANTTGGGGTTAGTTTGGGGTTAATTTGGGTTAGTTTGCAGTTAGTTTGGGGTTTGGGGTTGGTTTGGGGTTAGTTTGGGATTATTTTGGGGTTAGTTTGCAGTTAGTTTGGGGTTAGTTTGGGTTAGTTTGGGGTTAATTTGGTGGTTTGGGTTTGCGTTAGTTTGGGGTTAGTTTGAGCTTAGTTTGGGGTTAGTTTGGGGGTTGGGGTTATTTTGGGTTTAGTTGGGATTAGTTTGGTTTTTTCAATTCTTAATGTAATGGAATGTACTGGTTTGGATGCTCCCACATGTGTAACAATCAGTTTTGTGAGAGGTAGCACGGTGTGAAGAGCTGATGAATAAGAGGATGTACAGCCACTCCTCAGCTCCCTCAAGCCATGGATTTATTTGCTGGTTATGGTGGTTTGAGCAATGTTTTCCCCCCTCTGCAGGTACATTGGTTCCCTTGAGGATCTCAAAAGGAAATTTGGCACAAGTTACCACCTAGAACTGAAAATGACAGACGTGGGGCACAGCGATGCTCTGCACGCCGAAATCCTGAACCTCTTCCCCCGCGCAGCTCGGCAGGAAAGGTCAGGGCCTGTGGGCTGCCCACAGCCTGGATTTGGCTTGGGATGCTCTCTTCCTCCTACTGATCTTCCTCAGTGATTTATCTGGAGCACAGTCATCCTACAAACCCCCCCAAACTGCACTGCTGAGTCACAAGATAAAAATTCATTTTTTTATTACTTTTTCAGGACTTCTTCCATGCTCACCTACAAGATTCCAGAGGCAGATGCACTACCTCTGTCCAGGTCTTTCTCCCAGCTAGAAGCAGGTAAAAGGAAACAATCAGTTAAATAAGGAAATCACTTCCAAGTGCTTTCTGTGGATTTGTTTTTTAAGGATGCTTTCTCCATCCCTCTGCAGCTAAACGGAATTTCAAGTTTGAGGAGTACAGCTTGTCACTGAACACTTTGCACCAGGTAGGCTTGTGCAGGAGCTCCAGGTTGGGAACTACATGTGGGAGAGGAAGAAATAACCTGTGACCAGCACAAATACAGCCAGTCCATGGCAGTGATGGGGTGCTTTCCACTGTGTCCCGTTGCAGGTGTTCGTAGACCTCACCAGGGATGCAGAGGAGCACGACCTGGAGGTGGCATCCAACGGGGCTGTGGAGCAGAGACCCCTTCACCCCTGATTCCTGGAGCCACAGTGGGAAATATTCCCTGTATTTCATCAGTGTTACTGAATTTCACCAGTGTCACTGGTAGCTGTGATCAGCTGCAGCCCCAGCACTCGCTGACCCACGTCACAGCACACACAGCCCTGCAGGTGTTCTCCCTCACAGAGAAAAAAGAGCTACTATTTTAATAAATAAAGCCTTTATCCTTTGACACATCGATGTCTGACTCTCATCTGTGCCCCTGCTCAGGGTGGCTCCTGGAGTTTGAACTCCTGACCCCGAGGCTGTGAGGGACACTGGGTTGGGAAAGGAGCTCAGTCCCTGGGGAGAACCAGGAGCAAACCCCAGGGAGGCTCTGATACCTCGCTCATCCATGGCAGGAGGACACCAGGTCTCTGCCCTGTCAGCCCTGAGAATCACCCTCTGGCTGGTGGGATGTGGCCAGCAGAGCTGCTGATTCCTGGGAGAGAGGAGCACAGGGCTGTATTTTACCCAAAAAGCTGCTCTTGCTGTGAGTTCCAGCTCAGGCCAACTTGGCCCCTCTCATCCCCATCGCGGGGGCCAGGGACAGAGGAAAGGACTCAGCAGTGGCTGGATAAATATAGTGAAAACTGGCAGCTCTTATGTCATCATCTATAAAAGCCAGTTATTAATTAGAGTCAAAATAAGCTGTGCTTTGACCCAAAATAGAGCTGAAGAAGGACAGCAAGCTGAGCCTTGCTTTGGTTGTTGGGAAGAGAGGGGGGCTCCTCACCAGCACTCCTGTGGGTGCCTGGGAGGGATGGGACAGCTGATGGGGAGCTGGGGGCAAGCTGCATCACCCTGACCCTGTCTGAGCAGATCAGCATTTCCTCTTGGTTTATCTGTCTACCAGGGCTAGAGTTAAAAAATTAATTTTTTAAAAAATAAACTAAATAAAAACTCCCTGCATTCAGGTGTTTTCCCTTGTGCCCTGTTGCCCTGTACCCCAGCACCCTCTGGCAAAGGCTGGGGACCCACTGGAGGCCAGGGGCAGTGCCATCCCATGGGATGGACACAGCAGCACGATCCTCACTGTGCCCCGAGCTACCCTGGTTGGTGTGGGTGATGCTGGGGGTGCAGGCAGGGGTGGTGCTGGGCTGGGACACAGCAGGGAGAATTCTGCAGGTGCTTTGGGCAGGCAGGGATGCATCTGGGCGCTGCAGGCAGGGATGTGGGCAAGCAGGTACCAGTAGGTGGCTGCCGTGGCTCACGGATGGGCTGCTCCAGCCAGGAGAAGTGCCCAGAGCAGCCTGCCACACCCCGGAGCTCTGCTTTCCACGGGGATCTCCCAACATCAGGGCTCTGCCAAGGAGTGGGCAGGGAGGAGACTGAGATTCACTGCCTGGGACCTGGCATCTCTCCCTCTTCACGTTAGGGTTGTTGTTTTTCCTTTTGCAAGGAGGGGAGGAGAGGGTTTGGACACCCAGGAGATGTTCTGGGGACAGGTTTAACTCCATCCCGTGCCCTGACTTACTGCACCTCTGCTGTCTGCCTTGCTCTGACACATCTGAATGGGATTTAAATCTTAGGGGTGTTTTTTTCCTGCTAGGCAGCAAATCCAGCTGCTCCACTTCTCCAAGCCCTGCCTCTGTCCCAGCTGCTCAGGCTCCCTCCCACCCCTGGTCCCTCAGCCCTGATGAGCCTGGGGATGCTGCTTTGGGCAGCCACGCTCCAGAGCCTGGGCTGAAACCAAACCCATCCCCTTTAGAAGTGCAGTGTTAGTCAGGGGATGTTTATTTCAACCTTTCCAAGATGTTTTTTGGCTGGAAGACCTGTTACTATCCAGGAGGCAGCACTTCTCTGCTGCTCCTGCTCTGTGGCTGATGCCACGGGAAGAGTTTTCCACCTTTTGTCCTCCCCTGCCTGTGCTGTGACATTGCTGTTGACTTCAGCCCCTCTTGCTACACTGAGAAACACAGCAGAGTTTGCCAGAGAAAGGATTTTTGTGTGGTTTGTTGTGGGGCTTGTTTTTCTTCTCTTGGTCACCACTCAAGAATGTCCTGAGTTAACTTTTCGGACAAGGCGCTCCAGTGCCTCAACAGCGATGTGCTCTGTTTGTGTCCTCTGACACAAATAAAGCTGGAGCTCTGCCAGGGAGGAAGGAGAAGGAAGCCAGAGGAAAAAAGAAGCCATGGTGTGATGAGGAATGTCTTTTGCAGAAGCGCCTGAGGGGGAAAAAACGACAAAGGAGAGCTGGGAGTCTCCGGGACAGTCGGCCAGTCCAGCCCAGGGAGGCTCAGCACCTCTGCTCCTCCAGGGCAGGCTCTGGATTCCTCTCAAACCTTCCTGTTGAGGTAAGGCTGAAACATTCTTCCTAAGCCTAAATAACAAATGTTATTCTGAAGGTATGAAAACCCCCAGTAAATGATAGTGCTGTTAATAACATTGGGTGAGGGTACAATGTGTGGGTGGGGCACGGGGCATCTTTCTAATAGGCTGAGTCAAGCTTAGGGGTGTTTAAAGGCAATAGAGACTTTTTAACCTTAATTGAAGATGAAATAACACTCAAATGGAGCTCAGCTTATGGCAGAGGTTTATTCCAGTGTTTCTCAGCACCACAAGGAAGCAGCAACTTCAGCTCAGTATTTTAAATGATCCAGGACATACAAGGAGCAGATTTCTTTCCCTACCTTCAGTGTAAGCTAAAGTTTGAATTTAAAAGTCCTGTCCATCTTATGCTTGAAAAAATTCCTCCTGAAATATCACAGGAGCAAAGAAATCAGTTGTGCCACATTTCCCCCAGCTGCCCAAACCCTGCAGCAGCACAGGGGCAGTGGGCACTGAGGGGTGACCACACAGGAGACATATGGCATGTCCAGGATGAGCTCCTGGTGTGCCACTCTCCACCCCAGGATCTCCTGGGGGTGTCAGCCTGCTGAGGTTACTGCATGGGACTCTTAGAACCACCTGGCAAGGGGCTTTAGCTGTGACACCAACCCTGTGGCAGAGGTGGAGGTGTGCACAGGTGACACACAACGTCCTAATCCTCACTTCTGTGGGGTGAAAAAGCAGCCAAATAATAACAAGTTTAGACCCACAGTTTATTCAAGCAAGTCTAGAGGTTATTACACAGGCTAAAGTCAAATTTTTATACACCTGGGTTTAGTGAGACCGTCAGTGAGGAAAAAATCTGTTTAGAGATGATGGCAAAAGCCAGGGCAAGAGTTTGCAGCCCATTTGTTGCAACTGCTTTTCCAGCATTTCAGTGCCTGCTGTCCCATCACACCAAGATTCAGCCCCTGAGGGCTGAATAGAAATATCTGAAGGAAGATAAACTGTGTCTTGCCTGTCAGCACCAGGAGGCATTGTCCCCCAGGGGAACAGGACAACGTAAATCTTCCTTCCTTATGACAGGAAGGCTGGAAGGGATTTAGGTCTGTAACAGCTCCGATTTTTCTACCTGAGAATCACTTAGAGAAGATCAGGATTTTTTTGAAGAGTAGATTTTAGGTCCAGATGTGACAGCAGAGCAGTTTGGCCATGTGAGCAGAGCTCTTTTTCATGGAGCTACTGCATCCTTTTGCTCATTAAAGGTCCTCAGGGATATTTTATGGAGGGTTAAAAGCACACGTCTCATCTGCAAAAATCTGACAGGCAGCTTTATGCTTTACTTCTTTCAGTTCCCACCACCAGCATTAACCAGACAAAATAATCCTTGTTTTGCTTGGACCATGTCATCTTGAGGATTCTGCCCTGTCTGTTGGAGTAACACATCAGTGCATGCCTGCGGCCACTCAATTTTATCTCATTTTCATTAATAACCTGCCAGTGACATCTCTCCCACGCACTTCCAAGAATTTGCTCTCTCATGGCTCCGAGTTCCCTTCAGCAGATGCTGTTTTCCACAAGAGCTCAGCTCACACCACAGCCAGGAGTTGCTCAACACTTCTTGGTGTCGAGCCTAAAGCACATTAAAATTGCAAGCAAAAGGATTTTAGGGATTTTAATTGACTATATTGTTGTTGTTTCTTGGATATGGAGCCCACCCAAGATGATTAGGTCATGTAATGTGATAGTCCCTTTTTTATTTCATCAATAAATGATGAACTCCTCCCAAGTTGCCCATGCTGAAGAATGGAAGCCTGAAATTCTGATTTCTATCAGTGTTTGCTGCTGAGCTGTGAGAGTTGGAGTGTGTTGAGGGTGATGAAGTCTCTTGGACCCTGTGCTGCAGGGGTGGTTGTGCTCAGCACACAACATCTGAGTTTATTGAGCTCATTCTTGCTGTAAAAAGGGAGAAAAAGTTTCACTGCACATCTGCAAGGACTGTGCAAATAAAACCAGTTGCTGCTGGTTTGGCTTTTGTTGTATTTGAAAGCAATTTTCAAAAAGAAATTGTCTCTAGGTTCAAAGATGAAGACAGTCCAGAGGAATATAAGTGTATTCCAGCAAATTAAAATTCTCTTGTGGAAAAATGTCCTGATCAAGTGGAGGATGAAGATGCAGAGCTTTCAGGTAAGAAAAAATGAAAAATAAAACCAAAATAGTAGCTAACTACTGAGAGTGGCCAATCCCTGCATGCCCCTAGACACCAACTTCTTTGGGTAGAATTAGAACTTAAAGTACTTTTGAGAAGCCTGACTGGTAATGAAGACTTGGAGACTTGAATTATTTTTTTTAAATGGTGATATTTATGTCTGGTTTGTGACAAATGTGGGCACAGATGGGTTCTTGGAGCAGGTGATGGGCACAATGCAGAGAATCTCTTCATCCCCACCTGAGAAATGGGTGTGAGCGAATCCCTCTTATTTACATTTTAATCCCACAAAGACTGAATTCCTCTTGTTCACATCTTAATCCCACAAAGAACCTGCCTTTATACTGCCATGAAATTCTCCTCCCTGCTCTCCCTGGTGCAGGAGTGGATTCTATCCCTGCTCTTCATGCCCCTGGTGTTCCTCGTGTCCTCGTCGACGTTCATGATGCAAGCCCAGTACTCCGAGGTGCCCGCCGAGCACCTGGGCTACCTGGATGACCCTGCCTTCAATGCCACCGGGGCCACCGTCACTTTCACCCCCGCCACTGCCACCACGAGGCACATCATGAACAAAGTGGCCTCCAGCTCTGTCATGTTGGGTGGGTTTTGCTTTTTAAATATTGAATTTTGTCAATATTGAACCCGTTGTGCGTGCGCTGTGTTGTAGCGGTTCTCCAACATCTTTGATCAGGAGATGGTTTAAAATTCATCCTAAATCCTCCATTTTCACAAGTATTTCTTCTCTAGGATTTAAACTATCTGTGAGGCCAGTGTGCCCTTCTGAGCTGGAAAGCTCTGCCTTACCTAATATTCCCTAATACTTTTAAAACACATTAAAAACCATTCTTTTGAGGTGCATTTCTTCTCAACTGGTAAAGTCTGAAGTATTTAGCGCTGCCTCCCTGGCCAGTGAGAACTGGAAAAGGAGGAGTTGCAGTGCTGAGAAAGCAGAACATTCCCTCAATGCCTCTGGATGCATTTCCAGACTCACAAAATCTCACGGCAATATTTTTCTGGCACTCCACAGGTATAAAACTAAAGGCAGTGGATGATGAGAGAGCCATGGAGAAAGCCTGGATTTCAAATAGGGAAACTATAGGAGTTGTATTTAAGGACAACTTCTCCTACCACCTCAGGTTTCCTGCCACCCATGTGATTATTCCCAATGAAGTCATTGGAGACATAGGTAATACAAAATGAGAATTTCAGGGTGGTTGCCTGGTGTGGACAGGGTGGGAATAATCCACATTTGTTAAGTGATGAAATGAATTGTGGTTTGGGGTTTTTTGGTTTGAATTTGGGTTGTTTGGGGTTTTTTTCTTGTCATTGTCCATTTGAAGAGTTTCCCACAGCGCCAATGTGTTGTTTTCATTACATTTAATAATGAAAATTAATTACTTTTCATTAGTGTGATGCCCTTTGCCTTGCAGACAGCTGCTTTGACTTCTCCTGGAAGAGCTGTGAGAGTCCAAGGTACTGGTACAAAGGCTTCCTGTCCCTGCAGTCCAGCATTGATGCTGCCATTATAGAGGTAAATCCAATTTAGGAAGTGATGGAGACATCCTTTTATTTTAAATATATTATAGGAAAGGCAAATTCTGCCGTGGGAATAGCAAGGGGTGGCTTTGTCAGAAAATACAGCTGCTTTTAAAACTTAATCCAGGGAGGATGAAGCGGAATATTCCTTGTATAAATGCATCTCACTGCAGAAAATAAGCAAAACACTGATCTGTTGACCTTGCATTCCTTTAGATGGTGACAAATCATTCTGTTTGGGAAGAAATGGAATCCATTGGTGGTGCCAGAATGAAGTCCCGGAGCGTCGTCTTCTCCATCAGCCTGGAGTACAGCTACTTCATGGTCGTTATCGTGATGTGCTTTTTCCCCTTCATGTATTTCTTATCAAAGAATGTCACACGAGAAAAGAAACAGCTCAAAGAATTGATGAAGACCATGGGCCTGCAGGACATTGCATTTTGGTGAGCTCTTTTTTAACTGGAACACGTTTGCCAAAAATCAGTCTGGTCCTGGGCATTTGAGAAGCCAATTAATAAGTTAAATGGGTTTATAACTTTTCTCCAGCACTCTGTGGGATTGATTCCTGGTAGAGACAAGGAAACACCGTTCTGCAAATATTTCAGTCAGTCAATGAAAAAACATACTTGCATTGCTTGAAAATTTATGTCAAATATTAATTGATCAATGCTTTTGTTCAGTTCCTCATCCAGAGGGTTGAGCACGGCAGTGGTGTCCTCTGCTCCCTGGGGCATTTCCTCCTAAGCTGCATCACCTGTCTGTCCTGTGAAAGAGGAATTATCGCCATGGGAAATAATTAATATTTCAATTTAAACACTTCTGACATGCAGATGAAGTTGTGAGCAGAGCTGGTTATTACCCACAGGGCTGATGGCACCTCTCCCTCCCCAGGCTGTCCTGGAGTTTGCTGTACTCCCTTTATGTGCTGATCTTCTCCTGCCTGCTCACGGCCCTCGTGCTGCACGAGCGCTTCTACACCAGCAGCTTCCCTGCAGTCTCACTCCTCTTCTTCCTCTATGGCCTGGCGTGTGTAAGTCAGGCTTTAAAGCCAGATTTCCTCCCCACGTGATTTATTACCCTGTTGATGAGCATTGCTCCAGAGCCTTTGTGCTCAGGAGCTTTGTGGGCCACGCTGGCTGAAACATCTGAGTGGCTTTTCTAGGTCAGCAGCAGAGATTTGATTTGCAGCCTGAAGGGCTGACAGGCTCTTGTTTGGCTACAAAAGGCCCAGTTTGAAACTCAGATCAACCCACTAAGAAGGGCTTTAGTAGATTTTATTATCCAGACTCAGCTCAGCAGAAATCTGGTTCCTGGCAGATGGAAGTGCTGCTGTTAAGAATAATTATTTCTTTCAGTGGTTGAAGAAAAGTTCTGTCCTTACAGATCCACCTGGTTTTCATGCTCTGCTCCCTTTTAAGGACCTCCAAGCTTGTCAGCTCCATAGGCTTCCTCATCATCTTTATCTTTGGATTCCTGAGCCTGGCAGTGCTGATAGAAGAAGTCCCCAAGCCACTGAAGTGGTTCCTTGGTCTCATGTGTCCCTTTGCATTCAACACTGGCATTGCCAAGGTACGGCGGCACCATCCCTGCAGCTGAACCTTCCTTCCCCTGCTGGTGGAGGAATTCCTGCCCTTAGCTCAAAAATCCAGCTGGGAAGCACCCAGGCATTTTCCCTCCCTCTGCACAGCCTGTTTGAAACCCCCAGGTGAGCTGAGCTGTGCTGGGCAGCACAGAGGGGCCCCAACACCCCCATCCCATTCCCCTGCTCCAAAAGCAGCTGAATGCAGACACAAGCAGGGCCCTTGGCACAAAAAAATCTGCTGTCGTGCACGTCTGCAGCTTCCACATGGCCCCATCCTGCACACAACAGCCCCATTATCCTTGGGAACATCAGGGACAGCATCCTTGGCTGCCCAGTCACTCCCCTGCTCCTGGCAGCAGGGACTGTGCAAATGCAGCTCTGGATTCCTGCTGCTGCTGCCCTTCCTCCATCCCCACCCTGCAGAAATCCGTGCCATTGCCCGGTTTTCCATTAGTCATATCTGCACAGCTCTTGCTAGCTCTGGTAATCTAATATTGATTTCTTGATATCTATTAAAAAAAAAAAAAATCTGCCTGGAGAGGAGATTTCTGCAGCAGCAGAAAAAGGGATTGACTTTGTTAATTTGCCATATGGTCAATCATTATGTAAATTATAACATTTTTGTCGTGACTCTGTCACATCAAGAGTGCCCATATCAGGTTTTTTTAACTGATCTCTTCTAAAACTCTGATCTTTTCTTCTATTTCTGGATTGTTCTAGAAAATTCTGAATTAAAGCATGAAGATCTCTGCATGGAGTAAATTCATTCCCCTTCCTCTTTAAAAAGGAAAAAAGAACAGTTGATCAGTACTGCAGATGATTCCTGGGTTAAGAAACAGAGTTGCATCCATGGTTTGGTGGCATCTGCATATTTTTCCAGCCTGAAATTTGTTCTTCCTCCTCTTTTATTTCAGATTTTTGATTTAGAGAAATATGGAATAGGTTTCTCCTTTTCCAACCTTATGGAGGAAGCATACTTTTTATTTTCAACCTACATACTGCTGGTGTTTGACTCAGTCTTGTACCTGCTGCTGGCTCTGTATTTCGACAAAATTCTGCCAGGTAGGAATGATTTCTTTCTATTTACATGGATTGCATGGGCTATATCAAGGAAATTATGGACTGCTCCTTTCTTGGACTGAACCAAAATAAGGTTTGGACTAAAAGAAATTTATGATGTCATGGAGTGACTTTTCTGTTTCTGGCACCCACCAGATTCAGAGAGTCAATGACAACAAAGTATTTAACTTTTTTTATTTAATATTTTTTCTTTCTAATGATGAGATTATAGTGTAATAATGTGTAGGGGAATACTTTAATTCATTACAAAAAGCACTGAATTCATGACATAATTCCATTAAGCCACCCTTCTTTTCTCCTCTACTTCTGCTCCAAACCTGGCAGGGGGTTGACTGGAAAAAAGTACCAATTTTGTACTTATTTGAAACTCCTAAAAGTTTAGTCTAGGATGGTGTCTTGGCTGTGCCCTTGGTTGATGTCAGGCCATCTTTTTGCTTTCCTGGCAGGCAAATATGGGATCCCAGCCCCTCCTTTGTTCTTCCTGAAGGCCTCGTACTGGATGAGGAGCAGGAGAGGCTGCAGCAGGGACGTGCCCAGAGCCACAGCAAACTCTGAGGAGCTCCTTGGGGATGATGTGGAGCCTGTGCCCCCCGAATTCCTGGGGAAAGAGGCCATCAGGTTCAGAGAGAAGGGATTGCTTGTGTCTGGTTTAGGGCTCCCCACTCCTTCCATCAGCTTGGGTTGGCCTTTTCTAGGCAGTTTTCATGTTTGTGAGGCTCTTGCAAAACATTTTGTTTCACAGAGAAAAATTAGAGATAAAGATGTTCCATAGAGAAAAATTAGAGATAAAAAGATAATTCAGACTGGTCACTAAAGGTGAAATTTAGGTAAATTTAGATTTTAAAATAACTGGGGGTTTTTGTTGGTTTTGTTTGGTTGGTTGGTTTTGTTTTGTTTTGTTGTTGTTGTGGACTTTCAATGTCCTTTAGGGACAAAAGGGGAGAATGAAGAGGGTAACCCATTGTGAAAGTGTTGCAATGGGTCTGGCTGTGTCTTTGGCAGTCTTGGTACCCCATTTTTGGTGCCAGGTTGGGATGTACACACCTGGGCACAGAGCCTGTCAAACCTGTAAATCTCAGCTTTATTTCCCAGCACCTTTTATTTTCGTCATGCTATTTCTGTCATTGTAAACTTAAGGTCCATAAAAATGTAAAAGGGCAGCAGGGAAATGCATTTACAGAAATCACCAAATAATAACCTCCTTACCTTCGTTTTAGACTCCACAATATTAAAAAAGCATATAAGAAGAAGGACAAGAAGACAGAAGCTTTAAGAGGTATGAAAGCTGTGAGACTGATTCCTGCTAAATACAATGCAGTCAGTCAATGAAAAAAAACACTTGCATTGCTTGAAAATTTGTCAAATATTAATTGATGTGACTGATCACTATTTTGTTCAGTTTTTACTAATTTGCTGGTAATTTTAGTAAGACTAAAGAAAAGAAATATTTTAATTTTTTAAAATTGTTTGATTTCTGTCTTTTCTGCTAAATACAGACCAACTCCTTATGCCTTTAAATGTTTGCAGAGCTTTACCCTACTCAGTGCTCTTGTGGCTAATTATTATCACTTAATTCTTGTACTTTTTGACTTCTCCTGCCTTTGACAGTGCGGGAGGGCAAGTCAAACCTCATTTCTCCCCAAACTTGATGTTATTTTTGTTCTAGGTCTGTCTTTAAACATTTATGAGGGTCAGATCACTGCCTTGCTGGGCCACAGTGGGGCTGGAAAGACAACAGTGCTGAACGTGCTCAGTGGGCTCAGCTTCCCTTCGGAAGGTAGGAGCAGGCTGGGATGAGGTGGCCTTGATCCAAAAGCTCTGAAGATCAATTCATTTCCCCCTCATCCCATTGTCTTGGTTTGAAAAGCCAGATATCTGCTAAGGAAGGCAGGAGCCTCCCTTGAAATGGAAAATGTAAACCCCCTCCCTCCGAATTCTTATAATTTTGAAAT
This sequence comes from Hypocryptadius cinnamomeus, assembly GCA_013400635.1. Lineage (NCBI taxonomy): Eukaryota > Metazoa > Chordata > Aves > Passeriformes > Zosteropidae > Hypocryptadius > Hypocryptadius cinnamomeus. The sequence continues at coordinate 71,064 of VYZP01032382.1, forward strand.
TAAGGGTGGCTCTCAGGCAAAGATATGGAGCAGGAATAACAGTTTTTTAATAGGGAAGAAAATAAAAGTAAAATAAAAATGCAGTAATACAAACCCACACTGCCAGAGTCAGAGCAGGAGCTGATCCCCTGTGGGTCAGGGTGGTGGCACAGTCCCATTCCATGGTGGCTCAGCCCTCCTGCAGTGCCAGCTGTGGTTCTGCTGGAGCAGGGATCCTGGACAAGGGTGGAGTTTTCCTCTGAAGCTCCAGGGCTGCTGGAGATGGGCCTGCTCTCCCTCTGGGAATGCAGGGCAGAAGAAAGCTGCTCCTCTGGGAATGCAGTGGGCAAAGGCTGCTGTGGTGTTCCAGGGGCAGATTGTATCCAGGTAGGAATGCTTGGCTCCTCCCCTGGGCGGAGCATCTCCCCATGGGATGATGGAATTTGATCAGCCATGCAGGGACACTCACTGGCCATGAACAGAAGATAATTAATGATTAATGGCCCATGAACAGCAGAGATGTCCTGGAGGGAGGATTGGTTGCGAAGAGATAAAGAAAACTGCCCAAAGAACAGCAGAGAACTGCCCCAGCTCTGACAGATGGGGATAGAACACACAGCCCCTGCTACATTTTGCATTTCCAACCTAAGACACCCATTTATCCCCATGAACAGGCTCTGCCACCATATACAACTACAAACTCTCTGAAATGGGAGACAGGGAGGAGATCAGGGGGATGATCGGGATTTGCCCGCAGTTCAACACGCAGTTTGAGGTCCTGACGGTGAAAGAAAACCTGAAAACTTTTGCAGAAATCAAGGGCATCAAGTCCAAAGAGGTGGAGCAAGAGGTGAGAGTGTGTTCCCCACCATTCCATAGAGGCTTCTTTTGCACTGGGAAGCTCAAAGAATCCACCTGGATCTTCTGAAAATTGAAGCTCCAAGCCCCATCGAACCTGGCCTTGGACACTTCCAGGGATCCAGGGGCAGCCACAGCTTCTCTGAGCAGCCTGTGACAGGGCCTCCCCATCCTCACAAGGAATAATTTCCTTCTGATGGCTAATTTAAATCTAAGTCTACCCTAATAAGGGATGGAAGGACAATGGCTGCTGAGAATGAACATCCTTGTGCTGTTCTAGGTGCAAAAGATTCTGGAACTGCTGGATATCAGCAACATTCAAGACACTCAAGCTGAAAAACTGAGTGGTGGGCAGAAAAGGAAGTTATCCATTGGAATAGCCATGCTTGGAAACCCCCAGGTAAAGCAGCAGGCATGGCTCTGTGATGTAGCAAACACTCAGGTCCAGCATAATTAAAACCTTGGGCATGTATTTGGCTCCAGGATTTCAGACTTCTTTTAAGTGCTTATAATTAGAATGAATAAATTTGATAATTTCTTTTGCTTTTTAAATTCATAATCCACCTTGCCAGCCGAGTTTTGAAGCAGACAGAGTTCCCTGAGATCTCACAGCCCCCAGAAGAGCTGCCTTGTCTGAAAGATGCCCAGGGTCTCTTGCCTTCAGAAGCCCAAAGGCACGCTGCTGCTCGGGCAATGGGGTGTGGATGCCGTGGGACAGAGGGAGAGAAACGGCAAGCCTTTCTCACAGCAGCTTGCAAGAATTTTCAGAGGGTTGTTAGGATGTGATAACTTGTTAAGTATACAATCTGCAGGTGGTGTGTTTTTCTACTTTGTCTTTTTGTTCTTCTCAAGGAAGGTGTTTTTGTTAGGTAGCCAATCAAATAGAATCCATCGTATCACTCTATTTAAACTGCACAGTTCTCTCGAATAAAACCTTCTTTGCTCTTTCTACAATACTGCCTCCTGCCTGCTCCTGTGTCCAATGGGGAATGTCTGATGCCATCCTCCCTGCAGGTTTTGTTCCTGGACGAGCCCACGGCGGGGCTGGATCCTCTCTCCAGGCACCGGGTGTGGAGCCTCCTGCGGGAGCAGCAGGCGGGGCGGGTGATCCTGTTCAGCACACAGTTCATGGATGAGGCCGACATCCTGGCAGGTGAGCTCTGGCTGGAACATCCCTGTGGGATAACCCCACAGCACAAAGCCCCAAAAGATGGCAACGGCTGCTCTGCACTAGAAATTCCCTTGGCTTTTCCTTTCTCCAGATCGCAAGGCTTTTATCTTGCACGGGAGGCTGAAGTGTGTTGGCTCTTCTCTGTTCCTGAAGAAAAAATGGGGGATTTGCTATCATTTAAGGTATCTCCTTAAGCCCCAACAATACCTGGCAACATGCAAGTACAAGGGGACACCAGAATTCATGAAACCTTAGAGCAGATGTCATCAAAACAAACTAATTACTTGCATTAAAATCCAGCACCATTAACTGAAACAACAGTAAGATTTAGGGTTGGGGTTAATTAATCCAGAGCAGGGAATGAATGAAGAATATTGAAGTTTTCTTTTTATGCATCCATAAAATGGTGGATGTTTGGGTTGTTTTTATTCCAAACCTAAGTGTCTGTGGTTTTTTCCACACAACAGGATCCATGTCAGTGAGTCTTGTGACCTGGAGAATGTGACATCCCTGGTGAAACGGTACATCCCCAATGCCACGTTCTCAGGACATACCCAGTATGAACTGAGATATAAACTGCCTTTAGAAAACGTGAATAAATTCCCAGGTAATGTATATAAAAATAATTGAGGATTATTCATAGGGAAAAAAAAATAATGACAAATGTGTGGAAGGAGAAATGCAAAGGGAGATTTTTAACAGGAGTCACATCAGGAGTTCAAAACCATTGCAGTTTGGGTTTTCCCCACAATTTTAGCATACATTTAAGATCAAATTGTGCAACAAATGCTTTTCTACTGTTTGCAGTGACAACCTTGCAGGCTAAACTGGGCCATGTGTGTTACTGAGAGTTCAGTTCTCTTTCTGCTAAATGAAAAGACAGAGATAAGAGAAAACCCCACACAACCTGTGCTGCTCTGTGCCCATTTCTCACCCACCGTGCCCATCACTTCAGCCTGACCATCCCACAGAGGGTGAAAACAGTCTGAAATGTTGGTGCTAAGCAGAAGAACACCTTCCATGAGGGATGGCTCTGGCAGTTTTGTGTTCCTCCACACCTTTGTGTCCTGGCAGTTCTCTGTCACTGGAAATGCTCCAGTCAGGTTGGCTCAGCTGAGCCAGAATGGTCTGGATATCTGTGCTTATGCCTTTGTTTTATCTCTGTCCTCCAGATCTGTTCAGTGGCCTCGACAGCTGCTCTGAGCAGGGAATGATCAACTATGGAGTCAGCATGACAACCCTGGAGGACGTGTTCCTGAGGCTGGAGGGAGAAGCCATGGACAATCAAAAAGGTACAATTTACAACCCACAGCCAAAGAGATCAGCTCCTCTGCAGTAACCTCTAAAGGTGCCTCTTAAACTTTCATGAATCCCCACCTAGAAGCTGGTCTTATGTAGCCACAGCTCTCTTCATAGAGAGCAGGTGGGCACAACTTCCCAAGGATATTTCCTGGGAATCGCAGCGAGGAACCTCAGAGAAAGAGAAAACAATTCTTATCTCTATTCTCTGCTCCTGTTGTTTTTGCACATGTGGAATGTGTTAGGAAGATTGTTTACCTGAAGGGATTTGTCAATGGGATTCTGCTGAGGATTGTTTTGTTTCCTTGGCCAATCACTCAAAGCTGTCCTGGCTGCGTGGACAGTCACGGATTTTTCTTTAGTGTTCTTTAGTATTCTTTGTAGTATAGTATCTCTTTAATACAGTATAGTATTACTGTAATATAGTATAGTTTAATAAAGCAGTTGTTCAGCATTCTGAGTCAATGGAGTCAGATGACAATCACTCCCTACATTGGGGGCACCCTGCATTCTATAACCTTAGACCTAAATGTGCACATGGAAACTCTCTGCAGATGAGCACATCCCTGGGGAAGAGTGGGGAGAAGCAGGACCAGGATGCCCTGAGGAGGCCAGGTCAGGCTCCCTGCTGCTCTCAGACACTGGGATGGCATCAGTGCAGGGCCTGGCTCTCTGGAGGCAGCAGGTCTTTGCCATGGCACGGGTGCACTTCTTGAAGCTCAAGAGCTCGGTGAAGAACCTGCGATCCATGTAAGTCCCAAGGGGGTTCTGCAGGAGAGCAGGACTCCTGGACAGCTAACCAATGTGATTAACCAGAAGTTTTATTGTTAACACTTTATTGTTTAACACTTGATTGTTTACATTATGCTCTATTTATACATTCTAACAGTACTGCACACTAATCACACATTTCTTGATTGGTGCCTCTACCTTGTCCAAGCACTCTGCACTTTGCAGGATGTATGTTTGGTTACAGTCCAGTGCTTTGCAGACTTTCACTTTTTTCACAGCCTTTATCTAGTTCTTGTGGTCTTGGCATTTTGTCTCTCAGCCTCTTCTTTCTTAATTTAGCACAATTTATATCCCAGTAACCTTGATGAATTCCAGAGGGCTCTGACAAGAACAACCAAAAAAAAAAAACTTGGGCTGGAGCACACCGCAGCCCAAGCTGCTCAAATCCATTGCTACAGGGTTATCTCCTGGAGGTCTGGAAGTGGACACAGTCACACCAGGAGGGACAACTTCCACACCCCTGTTTCCAGGAGTTTGGATTAATTGATATGAGGTTTTGGCTAGGAATGATCTTGGTCATCTGCACTCAGAGGAGGGGAAAGTTTTTTGCTTTCCAGTGCCAGTAACACAAAATCTCCCTTTTGTGCATTTTCATTTCTATGCTGAATAATTTATGCAAGAGAAACCCATTTTCTTTCCAAAGAAAAGAATCATTTAGAAATACTTTTATGTCAAATGGAACAAGTTTTAAAATAAGTCAGTGTGTACAGAGAGTGCTTTCAGGCTTCCTCTGATTTTTTTATTTTTTTTTAATTCTCTCATATTGCCAGTGTTTGAATTCATTTGGCCCTGCTGGTGTTCAAGCTGGAGTTACTGGTAGGGCACAAGGAACTAAAGGAAGATGCTGATTTATGAGAAACTTGTATCTAAAGGAAGTCTGAAAGGCATTTCATGACCCTAAAATGTTGAGCAATCTGGATCTGAGGTTTTCTCCTTGCTACATTTTGAATCATTTGGGGAACAATCAAGGTTTGAGACTTCTGGAAATAAAATTTTCTCGTCATTGGTGACAAGGCCTGAGGGAATGGCTGGAGCTGTGTCAGGGGAGGGTTAGGTTGGATTTTAAAAGGTTCTTCCCCCAGAGGGTGCTAGGCACTGCCCAGGCTCTCCAGGGGATGGGCACGGCCCCAAGGCTGCCGGGGCTACAGGATGTTGTTGTGGAACCCGAGGGGTTCTCAGGGGATGAG